>MU739590.1:0-33324 GCA_026770625.1 Nicotiana glauca
CACAAATACAAACAAATAACAAAAATTCACAAAAATCACACCCAATGCAAAACTATTTTTATTTTGAATTTTTTTGGGAATAATTCTCATATAGGGCAAAAATCACGTGCTCACAAGAGTAACTATTTAAAATTTATTATTATATCTATATATACAAAGTTTCATAAAATAAATGGTAAATATTAATAGTTTGCACTTTTAGTATAGTTCTTTACCTTTACATTCTAGTTTGATTGGTAGTTTTTCTTTTGTTAAGTGTAAGAATCCATTTCGTGTTAAAAATAATATATTTTTAATTGAGTCCTTAAATTATTCATCACTGCTTGATTCAATTATCATCAATATATCTTGGTAAATAATAGAATTCTCGAAGAGAAATTGATTTGATAGCGTTACGTTAAAAATGTGATCACCGGAATATGTGTTTGGTAGTGTATGTCTTATAATTAAGAAAAAACCAATAAATAACTGAAAAATTGACAAAATCTGACATAAATCGAATCGAGAAAAAATTGACTTAATTGGTGTGGTTTGGTTATGATGTTTGAAAAACAGACTTGCTTGGTTTGGTTGCTTTTTAGGAAAAATCGATCCAAACTGAACCATGAACATCCCTAGCGGTGGCGCTGGAAAACACTATCCGCATCCTCAGGTCTGAGCAGGAAGCTGAGAGGGCGACGACCACACTGAGGGAGGCACGACTCGAAGAGCAGATCGGTGAACTTGATAGGGATGCTTCGAGCCTGGGAGACCAAGTTACGGCTCTCGAAGCCGAGAAGGCGCAACTCTTGGCTCAGGTCGTCACTTAAGAATTTGCCTCTGTTGCTGTCCCTAGCTATTCTATGAGATATAGGTCCGTGCTAAGGCCCAACGAGATATATACGAAGGTTTTTGGTATACGGGGAGCGTTCCCGAGGCCGCTTTTGAAGATGTTCGGGCGAAAGCCCGCGAGGCTCGTCCTGCCTGCGATTACGACCCGGCAACACCAGAGGCCGATGAGAGTGCTGAGATTGAAAATGGACTTCCTTCTGATGACGAAGATGTTGGGGAGAATGGCGGTGGGACTGATGCCGAGTGATTTTTTTTTTTGCAACTTTTGCACTTAGTTATTTTTTGTTCTTTTTCTTGGGGCCCGCTTTTGGCCTTTTGTAAGGCATCTATTGCGCATATATATATTTGGAATAAAATAGTCACTTTGCCTTTGATTACATATATTTTGACTTTCTTTTTCCTTCCCTTTAAAAAAAAGATCTTCGGACTTCCCTGTAACGTTTCCCTGATTTTCAATTGGGAATTCGAATGAATTTAGTTTGCTTGATCCGAGTGAGGTAGGATCCCGTTTTGTGAGTTCGAATGGAGTCACTTTTGACCTGCAAATTCGAGTGAGGTTGAATTCTGGTTTGCCAATTTAGGCAAAGTCAGTTTTGACTTATATATTCGAACGAGGTTGAATTTTGCTTGAGTATGGCGATGCGCGGGGGCTGTAGGGATGTAAATTCGTGCGAGGTCGAACTTTGATTTGTCAATTCGAGCGAGATCAAATTTATAAATTCCGTTTGGCGATAGCAGGGGGCCGCATAGATGTAAATTCATACGAGGTCGGAATTGTGACCCCTTGTGAATTCGAGCGAGGTTGAACTTTTGATTTTCACCTGGAAATGGATGGGGTCCGTAAGGGTGTAAATTCGAGCGAGGTCAAACTGTGACCCGTTATGAATTCGACGAGGTCAAATTTCATTTTCACTTGGCGACATCCAGGGGCCGTAAGGGTATAAATTCGAGCGAGGTCGAATTGTAACCCGTTATGAATTCGAAGAGGTCGAATTTCATTTCCACTTGGTGAAGATCGGGGGCCGTAAGGGTATAAATTCGAGAGAGGTCGAACTGTGAACCGTTATGAATTCGACGAGGTCGAATTTTATTTTCACTTGGCGACGGCGGGGGACAGTAAGGGTGTAAATTCGAGCGAGGTTGAACTGTGACCCGTTGTAAATTCGATGAGGTCGAATTTGGAGAGCATTACTCGTTATTGTATTGTTTATGCAGGCATCAGAATGAGTTGAGTTTATTTATTTTTGCTTTCATTGGAGAATATTGTGCACAATTGCCTAATTTGTATGCGTCGGTAGAGTCCTAGTTTATCTAGTCCCTTCATTGCTCAACTTGGAGAGGTCGTTGACGGGACGGGCGATGAACTTATTGCTTGGGCTACTGGGCACCTTGGGAATTCATAAATTCATACGTCGTTCGGACGTGATTCATAATATTTAGTCGGCTGACTTGGTGTAGGATTATCATGGCAAGCATACGTGCAAGCTTTTCGAGTTCATGTTTTGCTTGTGTTGGGGAGACTATATGTTCCACGGGCTTATTGCTGAGTCCTAAGTTATGGAGATTGTTTCTTAATATTGTCTGCCTATTCTAAGCCGTTTATGTTATTTGTAATATGGTACGACGCGGAGGATTTTGCTTGGTCATCGCCTGCGAGATGATATAGTACGAAATGTTTTCCTGGTTTGTTCGGTGGCATTTGTCCTTTGTTTGTGCGCTTGTGAGAATGCTAGTGTTCTTATCCCGATCAAAGAAGAAAGTATGACAAGTTAAACCCAAACAAAATCGTCTGTTACCTTGACCTGATAAGTCTGTCACGCCCCGAATCCGAGGGATATGACCGGCGCTCGACCGGGTAGCCCCAATCAAGCGGACCTGGGTGCCTCTCCTACCCCACGTGTTACCCCGCATTTTTCATTACTTACTAGCCAAGAGAAATAACCATTTACAATCAAAACACCTTTTTATTACAAAACATACATATGGTACATGATTCATAGCGTGGTTTACAGTTTACATAGCCCAACATGCAACATACATATTACATAAGTTCATGACCCACATTTCCTGTCTACGGAGTCTCTAAACATGAAAAAGGGATGATAACGTACTTGCCGGTAACAAGGTGTCATGCCCCAAATTCAAGGGACATGACCGGCGCCCGACCGGGAAGCCCCAGCCAAGCGGACCTGGGTGCCTTTCCTACCCCACGCGTTGCCCCACATTTTCCTTACTCATTATTTGAAAGAACTAGCCATATAATTAACTCAAAACCTCTTTTGCAAAATATACATGCATAGTAGTTAGTGAAGTTATTAATTCGTTGCCCAACAAAAGAAACGGGGATTTACATAAGCTTTTACCCATATCCACTGCCTACGGAGCCTCTAAAAGTACAACAGGATAATACAGTAATTGCCGGTAACAAGGCTCCGTCTATACCTTACACAACAGCAAAATAAAACTACGGAAACAAGCAGCCTAAGCCACGCAGGGCCCCGAGAGCAATGAGGCTCACCAAAAAGCTGATGGAAGGCGGAGGGAGAGCTACGAACGGTGGGCTGGAGTACCTGCTACAGATCCACCTACAATCATAACACGAATGTAGCGTCCCCAGCAAAAGGGACGTTAGTACATTTGAATTGTACCGGTATGTATGAACAAACTTTGCTCCAAGTAAACTCGAACCATAAACAAGTAAGCAATGGTAATAGAACGATAATCAAATCTACAAGAAAAGAACAATTAAGCCAAACAGGTATACAACTTCTCCTCCATAAACAAGTATGTAATTGTAATAGAAATAACAATCAAATCCACAACGAGAGAACAATCAAACCAACCAAATTTACAATCTCTCCTGTTTCCCCTTCCACATTTCCACACCAATAGTTTCACAATTGGTTCAGAATTTCATTTCAACGGCGATTTCGATCGCTTTCCAACCTTATTACCTCGGCCACCCTTATCACCACAACCCATACATTATTACTTCGTATTGCGGCACGCAACCCGATCCCACTGAGCAATCACAATTCACAAGCAACATCACAACCAACAAGTCACAAGAATAACAACAACAATTCTCAAGGAGTGACAACAAAAATTTACATGAACTTCCAAGGCCATAAATACCATTTCCATGTATTTCACAACTCATATGCATAGATAGGTCACAACGATAATCTTTCACGTTAAGCTACATGTATTGCTACCACAGTTATTCCGAAATACATCAATTCACATTTCTTTCCATCACTTGTGTCACAATTCTTACCACATAGCACATTCACAACCACAAATCTGGTTTATTTTTAATTACTTGCATCAATATAGTGAAGGCAAAACCATAATCACTCAACCATACCAACCACGAGAATTTCACACCAATTCACGTAGAAATCACATACCAAGCACTCGAATACCCAAACAAGGTGATTTTACCAAGTTCAAAGTTAGCCATACATACCTGGAGCCGAATTCCTTTTTAATTCTTACTTCAAATTCACCGAAATCTAGCAACGTCAATATAGTGCACAAATTAATACACATAGCTTAGAATTCAAGGTTCACAGTCACTACCCGAACATATTTAGGCCATTAACCCTTTCTTTGCACATGTCCTTGCTCCCACTCCATTACTCTCACTAGGTTTTAGGTTATAGAAAGACATGCATGAATACTCCCCCCTTATTTTCAAATATAATTTCAATGGGAAAAGTTTGAGATTTTACCTGTAGGGAAAGGGGTATGAAGATAAGCTTGAATTTTCCCGGCCCGGATTGCTTTAAAGAACAAGATTTTGGAGAAGGTGAGTTTCTCTCTCAAGACCCTCTCTTCCTCTCTCTTAATTTGATCAGAATGTCATTAAAATGAGGGGGTTTGGGGTGTTTTATTAAAAAGGGGCCGGGTTTTAAAATTGGGAAAAATAGAAGCCCGACAAGATCTGCGGTCACATTCTGCGATCGCAGAACTGAAATGTGGACCGCAGAAATGCCCTCAAAACTCTGAAGGTCTATTTCACTATGCGCCAGGAATGCGATCCGCATATTGATTATACGGTCGCATAATGAACCGAATTTTCAACATCAATTTTGACCAATCTACTGTTTCACTGTGCGGCAGGAATGCGGTCCGCATATCTGATCTGCGACCGCATTCTGGACCGCATAAATGACAATTTCTGGAAACTTGGTTATTTTGATTTTTTAAAAGCTTAGATCACTACCAAGGGTTCGAACCGCGGCGAAGAATTCTACGCATTCCTAACACAGGTTCGGAGCCGACACCACAAGTTACTAGGTTTTAAGTTCAAAAATTTTACGGGTCTCACACAAGGCTCCGACTATACCTTATACAAATATCAAAATAAGATCCCAAAACAGAAGCGGCATGAGACACACAGGGACCCGAAAGGAAAGGGCTCACCAATTCAGCTGACGAGAAGTGATGAAGAGTTACGGTCAGTGGATGGGAGTACCTGCTATGGATCCACCTACAATCATAACACGAATGTAGCGCCCCCAGCAAAAGGGGAGTCAGTACCCTTGAATTGTACTGATATATATGAACAAACTTGCTCCAAGTAAACTCAAGCCATATACAAGTAGGTAATAGTAATAGAAACAACAATCAAATGCATAAGAAAAGAAACAATCAAGCTAAACAAGTTTTCAATCTCTCCTATTTCCCCTTCCACAATTTCCACGTCAATGATTTCACAATTTGCTCAAATGTTTATTCCAATAATGATTTCGATCACTTTCCACCCTTATTATCTCGACCACCCTTATCACCATAACCCGCACCTTATAACTTCGTGTTGCAGCGTCAACCCGATCCCACCGTACAGTCACAATTTACCAACAACACAACAACAATCAACAATTCACAAAGATCAACAACAACACTACTTAAGAAATAACAATAATAATTTACAAGTATTTCAACGACCATCGATACTATTTTTCGTCATATCCAACAACTCACATGTGTTTTACATCACAACGACAATTGTCCCCAATAAGCCATAGATGTGGTTATCACAGTTATTCCAATTGCATCATTTACGATTTTCTTTCATCACTTGTTCCTCAATTCTTACCACGAGCACAATCACAATAATTTCATGAACAAGCCACGCAGATATCACATACCAAATGTTCGTACACCAAACAAGGCGATTCTATAAAGATCAAGGTTAGCCATACATACCTGTAGCTGAATTCCCTTTTAATATCTACTTCCAACTTTACCAAAAAGCCTGGCAACGTCAATCTAGTGCACAAATTAATACATATTTCTTAGAATCAAAGTTCACAATCACTACCCGAACATATTTAGGTTATCGACCCTCATTTACACAATTCTTTACTCCCACCTAATTACTCTTACTAGATTTTAGGTTTTAATAGACATGCATGAGTGTTTAGACCCCTATTACCAAGAATCAATGCATAAGAATCTCCCTTTTTATTAAAATCTAAAAATCAATGAAAAAGAGGTTGGGACCTTACCTGCAAGAATGGAAATGAAGATAATACTCAAGAATTTCCGGGCCTGGGTGACTTTGGAAAATTAAATTGATGAAGATTGCTTTCTCTCTCAAGAACCCTCTCTTCCCTCTCTCTTATTTTGCCCAGCAACGTGATTAAAATGAGGGGTTGGGGTATTTTTATTAAAAAGGGGGTCGGGTTTAAAATTTAGAAAATATAGAAGCTCGAGCAGGATCTGCGGTCGCACTTTGCGATCGCAGAATTGAAATGCGATCCACACATTGGACCGCAGAAGTGTCCCAAAACTCTGAGCATTTCTTCTTGGGAATGCGACGGGAATGCGGTCTGCATTCCTGTTATGCGGTCGCATAATGCACCGCAGAACTGACCTTCACAAATCCTTGAGGAATTTATGCGACGGTTATGCGGTCCGCATATGGATTATGCAATCGCATAATGGACCGCATTTTCAACATCAATTTCGACTAACTCTCTGATTAACTCTGCGGCAGAAATACGGTCCGCATAGCTGATCTGCGACCACATTCTGGACCACATAATGACAATTTTCTGGTAAATTTTGATTCTTGATTTTTAAGTGCAAATCAGTAAAAAGGGTCCGAATCGGAACTTGGCACTACGAACTACTAGGTTTTGAGCACAAAATTTTACGGGGCCTTACATCCTCCCCCACTTAAAATCATTCATCCTCGAATGAGGATTTTTGAAAATTAGTTGGTTTGAAAAACATGATATGCAAGCTCCCAAGTTTTTCCACTAAATACCATGATTTAGAAAAATTTCGCCCGAGTTTCCTTTGTAATTTGGACACATCTACATGTCAGAGAGCCCCCGAATACATTTCCAAGCACCATCACACAACTTTTGTTACCCCTATAACTGATATACAATCCATCACCCCCTACACTTGTACATATACAATCGTTTGACACACTTTTGCACATAGTTTGATTACTCCAATGAGCCCCATAAATTTTAACCATTATAATTCACTATACACATGCAAATTAATCATTACCAATCTATACTATCATAAGCTAGTTACTTATCACAAGAGTTTTTTTTTACAAAAACGTTCATTTACCAAGAAGGGTTTGCATATGGCTCAAATAATCACAACACATACAATTTTGGCACAATTTGAAGAATTACAATAGTAAAGCATTTAGGGGAGAAATGGGGTGTCTTTGCACCAAATGGGACACAATGCCAGTTCGCTAGGGACAAGAGTTCGCACGATCACTACTGGACTTGTTCGAACAAATGGGGATATTTTTCTTTTATCTCATTTTGCGCTTCCCAAGTGGCTTACTCGACTTGTTGATTTCGCCACAACACTTTAACTGAAGCAATTTCCTTTTTTCGTAATTTACGGACTTGTCTATAAAGAATAGCAACTGGAATTTCTTCATACGATAACTCTTCAGTAACCTTGATGTCTTCTACTGGCGAGATGGTGGACGGATCTCCAACCACTTTCCTTAACATAGACACATGGAACATCGGGTGCACTAGGGACATTTCAGGGGGCAACTCTAGCTTATAAGCAACTTGCCCAATACTTTGAATAATCCGGTAAGGCCCGACATATCTAGGACTTAGCTTCCCTCTCTTCCCAAATCGCATGACTCCCTTCATAGGAGACACCCTCAAGAATACCCAATCATCTACTTGGAACTCCAATTCTCTTCGACGAACGTCCGCATAGGATTTCTGGCGACTCTGAGCGGTTTTCATCCTTCCCTGAATGACTTTAACTTTTTCCATAGCCTGGTGTACGAGATCCGAACCTATCAACTTTGCTTCACCTACTTCGAACCATCCGATCGGAGACCTGTATCTCCTTCCGTACAATGCCTCAAATGGGGCCATCTGGATGCTAGCATGAAAGCTGTTATTGTAAGAAAATTCTATAATGGGAAAGTGATCATCCCAACTACCTTTGAAGTTCAAGACACAAGCTCGAAACATATCTTTAAGCGTCTGAATAGTCCGCTCGACCTGACCGTCAGTATATGGATGGAAAGTTGTGCTAAGATTCACCTGAGTACCCAAACCTTGCTGAAATTTCTTCCAAAAATTAGTTGTGAACTAGGCCCCTCGATACGATATAATAGAAAGTGGAGTGCCGTGAAGCCTTGCTATCTCTTTAATATACAACTTAGCATATTATTCTGCAGTATCGATGGACTTGACTGGAAAGAAGTAAGCTGATTTGGTGAGTCGATCCACTATTACCCAAATTGAGTCGAACTTTCGCTGAGTGCGAGGTAATCCTACCACGAAATCCATGTTAATCATCTCCCATTTCCACATTGGTATTTCCATAAGCTGGGTTAATCCACCAGGCCGCTGATGCTCAGCTTTTACTTGCTGACAATTTGGACATTTAGATACAAAGTCAGCTACACCCCTCTTCATATCGTTCCACCAATAAATTTCCTTGAGATCGTGATACATTTTCGTAGAACCTGGGTGCACCGAATACCTGGAATGATGAGCCTCCGCCATTACTCTCTACCGAAGGTTATCCACATCTGGAACACATAGTCCTTCTTGACATCGTAACACACTATCATTGGCGTCGAGTGAAAATGCCAAAATTTTGTTGTTCAGAATTGCCTCCTTCATCTGTGCCAATGCTAGATCGATAAACTGTTTTTCCTTGATTTCCGCTACAAGCGATGATTATGCTCTATTACGCACCATAATTTCCTCCTCATTTGGGGTCGAAATGTAAACCCCAAGACTGGCCAACTGATAGACCTCCCGATCTAGGAGCCTCTGATCCGCCCCCAAGTGAGCCAAACTACCCATGAATTTTCGACTGAGGCGTCGGCCACCACATTCGCCTTTCCTGGATGGTATAAGATGTTCATATCACAATCTTTAAGCAATTCTAACCACCGCCACTGCCTCAAATTTAACTCCTTCTATTTGAACAAATATTGGAGACTCTTGTGGTCCGAGAACACATCTACATGGACCCCATAAAGATAATGCCTCCATATTTTCAAGGCAAATACAACTGCTGCAAGCTTCAAATCATGCGACGGGTAATTCTTCTCGTGACTCTTGAGTTTCCTTGAAGCATACGCTATAACCCTCCCATACTGCATCAATACATACCCCAACCTGACCCTGGAAGCATCACAATAGACCACAAATCCTTTCGTGCCTTCCGGCAAGGCCAATATCGGTGCCGAGGTCAACCTTGACTTCAATTCCTGAAAACTTTTCTCACAAGCGTTGGACCATTGGAACTTAACTGCTTTCTGTGTCAATTTAGTCAATGGGGGGGCGAGGGTAGAGAATCTCTCCACAAACCTCCGGTAGTACCCGGCTAAACCCAAGAAGCTACAAACCTCCGTTGGGGTCGTGGGTCTAGGCCAATCCTTCACCGTTGCAATCTTCCGGGGATCCACCTGAATCCCCTCACTGGAAACAACATGACCCAGAAAAGTGACGGACTCCAACCAAAATTCACATTTTGAGAATTTAGCGTACAACTGGTGCTGATGAAGAGTCTGCAAAACAGCTCTGAGGTGATCAGCATGATCCTCCCTGCTCCGCGAATAAACGAGGATGTCGTTAATGAAAACAATCATGAAGGAGTCTAGAAATGACTTGAAAACCCGATTCATAAAGTCCATGAAAGCTGTCGGGCCATTGGTTAGCCCAAAAGACATGACCAAGAATTCGAAGTGACCATAGCAAGTTCTGAAGGCGATTTTAGGAATATCCTGCTCTCTGATCTTCAACTGGTGATACCCAGATTGCAAATCAATTTTGTAGAAGAACTTTTCACCTTGTAATTGGTCGAACAAATCATCTATCCGAGGCAAAGGATATTTATTCTTGATGGTAACTTTGTTAAGCTGCTGATAATCAATGCACATCCGAAGCGACCCATCCTTCTTTCTCACAAAGAGAACCGGAGCACCCCACGGCGACACACTCGGTCATATGAACCCCTTCTCTAATAAATCCTTCAGTTGCTCCTTTAACTCTCTTAACTCTGCTGGCGCCATTCTGTATGGAGGAATAGATATTGGCTGAGTATCTGAAATACATCAATCCCGAGATCAATCTCCCTATCTGGTGGAATTCCTGGAAGCTCATCTGGAAACACTTCAAGAAACTCGTTCACAACCGGCACAGACTCGAGGGCAGACACTTCTGATGTGGTGTCCGCCACCTGGACCAAATGATAGATACATCCCTTTTTAATCATCTTTGAAGCCTTAAGGTAGGAAATAAACCTACCCTTCGGCACCACACCATTTCCCTCCCACTCGATAACCGGCTCATTGGGGAACTCGAGTCTCATGACTCTCGTTCGGCAGTTAATTTTAGCAAAGCACGAATAAAGCCAGTCCATTCCCATAATCACATCAAAATCTACCATTCCGAGCTCAATAAGATCGACCGTGGTAACACGACCACATACCGTGATAACACAATTCCTAAAAACGTGCGACGCTGAAATAGAATCGCCAACTGGAGTCGATACAGAAAACGGCTCATGAATCTGTTCGGGTTCTATCACAAAACTTGAAGCAATGAATGGGGTGACATAAGACAAAGAGGACCCAGTATTAATAAGAGCATAACAATCAATGGCCTAAACAGACAAGATACCCGTAACAACATTTGGAGAAGTCTCAGCACTCTGACGACCACTCAAAGCATAGAACCGGCTGGGTCCACCTCTACCACGAGCTCCACCCCTAACTGCACCACGCCCTACTGGAGCTGGAGGACGCACGGATGATGTAGCAACTGAAGACCCGGATGACTGGGTAGATCCCCTACCTATACCCTGACTGGGCGCACGACAGTCCCGCTGGATGTGACCTCTCAACCCGCACCTATAACATACCGGGATACCCAAATAGTAAGTCTCAGTATAGAACCTCCCACACTTGGGGCTTGTAGCTCTCCCCTGCCGCTGGGACCTCACTCCTGGACGACCGGACTGACGGAACCTCCTGCTGTCTCAACCTGGTCTCGAGTGACTGCTCTGCTGGTAACTGTGCATAGATGGCGGTGCACTCGCTGAGGACTGAGCATATGATTGGGATGGACCTGATGACCCTCTCCAAGGAACTGGTCTCCCTAAGTGACCCATTGACCGGGCCCTGCTGCTACTCTTCCTTTCTGCCCGTATCTTCAACTTCCTAGCCTCTGTGGCCTGAGCGAATCCTACAATATTTCCATAATTCATATATGAGTGCAAGGCCGTTGTAGCAGCCTCATTCACCACCAAAGGACTAAGACCCTGAACGAAACGCCGAACTCGAGCATCCATATTCGACACTAACTGAGGAGCATACTTGGACAACCTCACAAACTCCATGTGGTACTCCCAAACACTCATGCTGCCCTGCTTGAGAACCTCGAACTCGGTGGCGCGAGCTGCCATTGTCTCGGTAGGCAAGAAGTGGTCCATAAAGACATCTACAAACTCGTCCCATCTCGCCGAAGGTCTTCTTTCCTCACGAGAATCCTCCCACATCTCGAACCACGAACGCGCTGCTCCCCTCAACCTATATGAAGCCAAATCAACCCCTCTGTCTCTGTAGCCTTCATTACTCGGAGGGTCTTGTACATCTCATCAAGGAAATCCTGCGGATCGGCCTCTGGGTTTGTGCCTGAGAACTCTGGAGGGGCCAATCGCAGAAACTGGTGGACTCTGGAGCTGGCAGAATCTCCCTGTCCGTTGGAGGACACAGGGGAATCATGAGATCTCTTGGCCTGGGCGGCCACTAACTGGGTCAACATATGGATGGCTCTTCTAATTCCCCCATCAGAAACCCAGGGACCGGAAGTTGAAACAATATCAGGATTAGAAGTATCGGCGGGAGGGATGGTGGCACCCTCTGCCGCAGCTGGAACAGGAATGCTTGGATCTGGAATAGATGGGTCGGGCAGATTCAAGGTCGGGGAGTCACTCTCATCCACAGCTTCAGGTACATGATTCATGGCCACACTTGGGGTAGCGTCGGCCCCAAGGCCGAGTCTAGCTTTCTTCTTAGGTGCCATTACTGAAAAATTCGGAACAGAGCACGAGTTAGACATAGATACTTCCACTTTCCACTTCACCGCACTATATGGAATAACAAAGAAAAGGATAGTTTCCTAAATGCCCGTGTAGCCCCTACTTATAGATGTGGTCGACAACACACCGATAAGAAGGGATCTACTAGGCACGGCTCCGAGACATCCTAGGACTCTTTTAAAATCTGAGGCTCTGATACCAAGTTTGTCATGCCCCAAATCCAAGGGACATGACCGGTGCTCGACCGGGTAGCCCCAGTCAAGCGGACCTGGGTGCCTCTTCTACCCCACGTGTTATCCCGCATTTTTCATTACTTGCTAGCCAAGAGAAATAACCATTTACAATCAAAACACCTTTTTATTACAAAACATACATATGGTACATGGTTCATAGCGTGGTTTACATTTTACATAGCCCAGCGTGCAAGATACATATTACATAAGTTCATGACCCACATTTCCTATCTACGGAGTCTCTAAACATGAAAAAGGGATGATAACGTACTTGCCGGTAATAAGGCTCCGGTTATACCTTATACAAATATAAAAATAAGATCCCAAAACAGAAGCGGTATGAGCCGCAGGGCCCCGAAAGGAAAGGGCTCACCAATTCAGCTGACGGAAAGTGATGAAGAGATACGGGAGTACCTGCTATGGATCCACTTACAATCATAACACGAATGTAGCTCCCCCGGCAAAAAGGGCGTCAGTACCCTTGAATTGTACTGGTATGTAAACTCAAGCCATATACAAGTAGGTAACAGTAATAGAAACAACAATCAAATGCATAAGAAAAGGAACAATCAAGCTAAACAAGTTTTCAATCTCTCTTGTTTCCCCTTCCACAATTTCCACGCCAATGATTTCACAATTTGCTCAAATGTTTATTCCAATAGTGATTTCGATCACTTTATACCCTTATTACCTCAGCCAAGTGTGAAACAATTAAAATGACAAATCAAGTGAGTTCTATTGTTCACTCTATGGCCCCAAAACTCAAAGATCCCGGAGCTTTCACTATCCCTTTCACTATCGGTAGTGCGGAATTTGCCAAATCCCTTTGTGACTTGGGAGATAGTATTAACTTGATGCCCTATTCGGTTTTCAAGACCTTGGGAATCGTACAACCCAGGCCAACTTCCATGAGACTTCAAATGGCGGATTGATCAATGAAGCGTCCCTTGGGCATAATTGATGATGTTCTTGTTCGTGTTGATAAATTCATATTGCCAGCCGATTTTGTTATATTGGACTGTGAGGTGGACTTTTAAGTGCCAATCATTCTTGGAATACCTTTCCTAGCTACGGGGAAGGCATTGGTTGATGTTGAAGCGGGTGAGTTGACATTCCGTGTGCGAGATGAGAAGGTGTTTTTTCATGTTTGCAAATCAATGAGACAACCCAATAGCACGGAGGTGTGTTCATTTATGGACATTGTCACAGTTGTGATAGTGGATGACACAAGTTCCTTGATAAATGTTGAAGATACTCTTGAGGTCGTGCTTCTTAACATGGATGTCAATAATGATGTCGGTAGAGTGGAGTGCGTGAATGCATTGCATGGTATGGGTTCATATTCATATGAGCCTAGAAAGTTATCTTTGGATCTTGAAAACCGCAAAACTCCACCAACAAAGCCATCGATTGAGGAGCCACCGGTGTTGGAGTTGAAACCACTTCCTCCACACCTCAGGTATGAATTTTTGGGTTCATACTTTACCTGTTATTCTTTTATCTTGTTTAACTAACATGCATGTGGACGCCACTTTGGCAGTTCTTCAAAAGCGCAAAAAGGCAATTGGATGGACATTGGCCTATATTCGGGGGATAAGCCCCGCATTTTGCGTGCATAAAATCATTTTGGAGGAGGATGCAAGGCCTTCTCTTGAACAACAAAGAAGACTAAATGAGGCGATGCAATAAGTGATGAAGAAAGAGTTTATCAAGTGGCTAGACGCCGGTGTGGTTTACCCGATCTCGGATAGTTTATGGACCTCTCCAGTCCAATGTGTGCCAGAGAAAGGAGGGATAACGGTAGTGACCAATGCCAACAACAAGCTTATTCCTACTCGGACGGTTACGAGTTGGAGAGTTTGTATGGATTACAGGAAGCTTAACAAGGTGACAAGAAAAGATCATTTCCCACTACCATTCCTTGACCAAATGCTCGATCGTTTTGTGGGCCGGGCTTTCTATTATTTTCCAGATGGTTACTCGAGGTATAATCAAATTCTAATTGCCCCGGAGGATCTAGAGAAGACGACCTTTACATGTCCTTATGGCACGTTCGCTTTCTCGAGAATACCATTTGGACTATGTAATGCTCCGGCGACCTTCCAACGTTGTATGATGGCAATCTTCACCGACATGGTGGAGGATATCTTAGAGGTCTACATGGATGATTTCAGCGTGGTTGGGGATTCATTTGAGGAATGCTTGGTGAATTTGGATAGGGTATTGGCTAGATGTGAAGAAACCAACCTTGTGCTCAATTGGAAAAAATGCCATTTTATGGTAGAAGAGGGTATAGTGTTGGGTAACAAGATCTCAAGGCAAGGAATTGAAGTTGATAAGGCAAAAATTGAGGTCATTTCGAGGCTTCCTCCCCCTACTTCTGTCAAAGGGGTGAGGAGTTTTCTTGGGCATGCCGGGTTTTACCGGCAATTTATTAAAGATTTCTCAAAATTTGTGAACCCACTTTGCAAATTGTTAGAGAAAGAAGCCAAGTTCATCTTTGACGAAAAATGAATGGAGGCTTGTGAGCTTTTGAAGCACAAGTTGACCACAACTCATA
The DNA here is from genome assembly GCA_026770625.1 of Nicotiana glauca. NCBI lineage: Eukaryota > Viridiplantae > Streptophyta > Magnoliopsida > Solanales > Solanaceae > Nicotiana > Nicotiana glauca. The sequence goes on from MU739590.1 coordinate 15,202, forward strand.
TCATCACCGCACCTAATTGGGGTTTGCCCTTTGAACTTATGTGTGACACAAGTAATGTGGCGGTAAGGGGCGGTGTTAGGTCAACGGATCAACAAGATGTTCCATCCCGTGTATTATGCTAGAAAAACGATGAATGAAGCCCAAAGAAATTACACGGTGACGGAAAAAGAGCTATTGGCTATTGTGTTTGCCATGGAGAAATTTCGACCTTATCTTATGGGGGCAAAGGTGATTGTGCACACGGACCATGCCTCCCTTAGGTATTTGATGACCAAAAGGGCTCTAAAGCAAGATTGATGAGATAGGTTTTGCTTCTTCAAGAAATTGATTTGGAAATACTGGACCGAAAGGGAAGTGAGAATCAAGTTGCGGACCATTTGTCCTGGTTGGAGGAAGAAGGGAGGCCATGTGATGGCATTGAGATAAATGATACATTCCCCGACGAGCAACTTCTCTCCGTTTCTATGTGTGATATGCCTTGGCTCGCGGACATCACCAACTTCATTGTGACCAGAAATATCCCGTGTGATCTCTCTTCTAACCAAAGGAAGAAACTCAAGTGGGATAGCTTGGATTTTTATTGGGATGATCCGTATTTGTTTAAAATTTGCATGGATGGTGTGATAAGAAGATGCGTCCCGGAAGGTGAACAATTGAGCATATTGGAGGCTTGTCACTCATCTCCCTATGACGGCCATCATGTAGGGGTGAGGACAACTTCAAAGGTTTTGAGTTGCGGTTTCTATTGGCCGACATTGTTTAAGGATGCTAGTGACTCGGTGAATAGATGTGATGCATGTCAAAGAGCCGACAGAATTTCAAAAAAAAGATGAGATGCCTCTCAATACAATTCTCAAGGTGGATATTTTTTATGTTTGGGGCATTGATTTTATGGGTCTATTCGTGAGCTCTTGTGGGAACACTTATATTCTTGTGGCAGTGGACTATGTTTCAAACTAGGTTGAAGCCGTGGCTTTACCCAACAACGAAGCCCGGAGTGTTGTGGCATTCTTGAAAAGGAGTATCTTCACAAGGTTTGGCACCCCACGTGCTATCATTAGTGATGGGGGGTCCCACTTTTGCAACAAGGCTTTCGACTCATTGCTTGCTAAGTATGGAGTAAATCATAAAGTGACCACCCCCTATCATCCTCAAGCTAGTGGTCAAGTGGAAGTCACAAATCGGGAAATAAAGAGTATCTTGTCCAAAACAGTAAATAATAATAGGACCGATTGGTCGAAGAAATTGGATGATGCTCTATGGGCCTATCAGATGGCTTACAAGACCCCAATTGGTATGTCTCTGTATCGGTTGGTGTTTGGTAAAGCTTGCCATCTTCTAGTGGAATTGAAGCACAAGGCTATGTAGGCATTGAGAAAGTTGAACTTGGAATGGGATGTTGCGGCAAATCTCCGGGTTGAGCAACTAAATGAGCTTGATGAGTTTAGATTTCATGCCTACTCCAGCTCGTCCTTATATAAGGACAAGATGAAGTACCTTCACAACAAATATGCTCGGGGAAAGAAATTCAAGGTTGGTGATATGGTTCTTCTTTTCAACTCCCGATTGAGGTTATTTCCGGGAAAGCTCAAGTCAAAGTGGAGTGGGGCCATTTGAAGTGGTATGTGTGACTCCTTTTGGTGCTCTTGATCTCAAGAACAATAATGGTAAAATATTCCAGGTCAATGGGCACCGTGTCAAGTATTATTTCGGAAAGTTTGATGATAGCCGCGTGGTGGCACTCATTCATTTGAAGTGATATGACGGTAACATGCGTCGTGCCGCGATATTAAATCAGGCACTTCTTGGGAGGCAACCCATGTCTTTTTCTTACCTCTTTGATTTTCCTTGTAAATTAGGATTTTTGAGCTAATTGTTTGTGAGATGTTGCAGGGATTGTGTTGAAGTAGTGCAAAACAAAGTGTAAAAAAAATGCACAGTCTCTAAAGATTGCCAGTGCGGCCGTGGTGAGTTTTGTGCGGTCCGCACTAACATGAGCTGAAGGTGTTTGTTCTCTGAAGTTATCCACGTGGACGCGGTCATTTTAATGCGGTCCGCGTCCTTGTTTGTGCGGTCCGCGTGGGCTGCTTCCTACAAGGGTTCAAAATTAAACCCAGTGCGGTCCGCGATCAATTTTACGCGGTTGCGCTGTAACTCAGTTCGGGGCCCCACAAGTTTCTATAAATAGGGACTTTAGGCCTCATTTTACACTTTTCGCAATTTGAACACGTGAGCCCTAAAATTCTACTATTCATCTCTGAGACCATTATTGTGTGTTTGCATCCAGTACTTTGATTCTTCATATTCCTGGTAACATTTCTTACAAGTATCATTAATTAGTTTGTATTTTTAATTTTTGTTTGCTTCCCAGTAGTTGTAGCTTCTTCTTTCTTTTCATTTTTCTTAGGTTTAATGATTATGTTAGTTTTTATGTTAGTTTTGAATGCTGAGCATGATTTTCATATTGGGTAATTGAGTAGGGACAACTAGGATTCAAAAACTTGAACAAAAATGGATGAATTTTTCAAACCCTAAATCCGTCCCTAACTGTTGGCTCAGCGTGGCCGCGGTTATTTTCTCGCGGTCCGCATAGCCCTGACGCGGCCGCACTACTGATGGTACGGTCCGCGATAGCCTTTGATCTGATATGAAGTCTGCTTCCAGCGCGGCTGAGTCCCTATTTGTGCGGTCAGCGCTGGCCCAACGCTGCCACGCACCCATTTTACGCGGTCCGCGTTGGGAGATTCAGAGAGGTGTGTTTTTCTAGGTTTGTTCAGTGCGTCCCACGATCTATTTCTTCTGTTTCTTCTTTAATTATGTCTAGCTAAACCCATTAACTAGGGTCGTGGCTCAACCCTAGTGTAGGTAGTTGATGGGTGTTGCCATCTAGGGTGAGATTGAGATTGGGTGTTTGTTATTTGGGTTAATTTTGTGTTTCAATTTAGAATTTGTGGTTGCAAACATAGATTCAAGCTTAGTCGTCTAACTCTTCTTGAGAAAGAGAGTCCATGACCCTAAAATTGACCCAACAAGGAATTGGGATGGACCCATGAGAAATGGTCGTCCCAATTAAAGGGTTAAACCTCGAGAGAGTAATTACCCTACTCGAACCCTAGTTGCTTTGTCTGATTGGCCTACCCAATTGGTCTCGAGAGAGCCAATTGGGCAAAATAATTCTCTCTACCGAGAGGTGTGAGAATGGGTACAAATGTGCAACAGTTATAGCATAAGCCCCAAATATATCAATCTCCCTTTAGTAACTTCTACCTGTTGACTAGCCACCTAGGTAGTGTCACAATCCTAGTCCCTTTCTCTATATTAAATACAACTTAGCAACATTCTTGTAGCTTAATTTAGCCTTAATTATTAGTTTATAACAGTAGTGATAAATACAAAACCCCCAAAAATGTTAGAAGTACAATTAAAAGCACATACGCAACTCCAGGGTAGACACACAATACAACTCTATTCCAAGCTCCCTGTGGAAATTCGATCCCGAACCACTATTTGGGTAAAAGTTGTTGCGACCCGCTCTTCCTACCATTGTGTAGTGTCGAGTTGGCAGCGATCAAATATGCACATGATGTGTCGAACCCATCATCGCAGGTGAGACGTGGGTTTTGTATAGATATGAGACATAATTTTGATTTCATGTAAAGATCTGACCCTGGTTGGCTTGGTTATTTCAAAAGCTTGCCTACGAAGTTCTTGAGTAGGTGTTTGCAAATGGAAGGGCGAGGCTGCGACAGCCGGGGAGTGAAACCCTAGCTGACTTCATATCTAGAGGGAACTAACATTTTGGCTAAGAAATCCCCACAGACAGCGCCAAATTATTTGACTAAAAAGTGTTAAGCTTTTTGTTAAACTAATTAAATAAGAGAATTTTAGGCAAATCTTAACCAACGATAATTTACTCTAGATTTAAGATAGAAGATGAGAGTGGAGAAGCATAACACACACAAGATTTAACTAAAACGGTGATATGAATCCCATCATGCAAGAAGAGGGTGGTAACTTTCATAATATTAAACGATCATGAAAAATACATAGATGAAGAGGGTCACCAATCTTTTAAAGAGGTGGGATCCCATACATTTGTTATGGCGAGATTGATGGCATAAATTGAGGATACGAGCTTCCTTGCTTCTTCTTCTTTCGGAGAGAGTGAAAGAGATGTGGATTTTACCATCTCTCAGAGAGCATGTCTGTGTTTCTTTGTTTTTCTGCCCCATGCTTCTTCGTCTCACTTAGTTTATATATCCAGCAGTTATTACCCATAGCACTTAAGTCGTTTGATTATATTACGGGCTGACTCCTCGAAATGTCGTAATATGCAATTCGCCTCTCAAGCGTTCTGAATACATGACCTCGGCCGTAGCCGAGGTGCGCATCGTTACAACTACGACAATCCTAAGTAACTTTTCGCCGTCCCATCTCGCGCTGACTCCTATCTGATCAGATTTTGACCCATACAGTAGGTTCAAAGCGTATGGAAGGGTGTCATGGCGATACATTTGTATGATTATGAGAAGGTTTATTTTACTGAAATATATTTTGATCTTATATTTTGATAAATCTCTAATAATTCGTATTCTTTGATTATAAATGGTACCAACTTTATAACTTGGTTCAATAACCTATCTGAAAAATAGAATTAGAACTTAAAAAGAAATTATTACTATTGAGTAAAAATAAAATTTAGGGTCCTAAATTTTATATGTTTCTTGATCTTCTTCTTTTTCTGCTATAGTCGTTAATCGTTATGTCAGGGAAAAATTGCATCATGACATAGCAATCTCTTATCGGGGGTATTGAAAGGAAACACATAGAAACTTGAGAATTGACCACAAAGTCCTTATCTCAATCTCTCCGGAAACCCTAAACAAAAAGTCTAGTTCGCACTACGAATGCGAGCGCGTTGCGTGGCTCGTACTACTCACCAAAGCGGAAAAAGGGAAAGACCGAAGAGGAGGAATAAAATAGGAAAACCCAAACAAAAATGAGCAGCTTGGCCTTGTCTTCTCTCAAACTTCCGCCGGTGCTTTTGCTCTCTCCGCCTCCACCCGCCAAGCTCATTCACCTCTCTTCTTTCTCCTCTTTTCTTCTCAATACCCGTAAGCCTCTCTCTTTTTCTGTATTTCTTTCTGATGGATTGTTTTTAATATACACTTATATACACAGTCATTTTCCTCCGTGTTTGACTTCTATCCTTCTAACTCTTCGTTGAATCATGAATTTGAGTTATATTTTGTTTTCATTTTGATGTTCAACTAATGCTTACCCAAGCGGCCAAGCCTGTTCTACTTAAATGCTGAGCCTAGCTGTCTTTTTGAACTTGAATATTGGGTTATTATAGAAATAGTAAATCATCAATCAGAATTCATAAAAATGGCCGATGGCCGTTTAAGAAAGAAGGGCAGAATTTTGGATTACGCGGAAGAATAGAGCGTTTTTGCTCTCACCAGTATATTGAGAACCTATTTATATCAAGGAAAATATGTAAAACATACAAACATCAACTTTCCATTATCTTCGTGTTTTACGCCCTGTAACTCTTCCTCAGCCAGGCTTGGGCAGAGTATCAGAGCAAGTATTGGTAGCAAACAAAAAAGCGTCCTTGTCATTAATATCTTTGTTCGTTTGGAAAGCATGTTACAACATGCGGAGTTTGTTTCAGTATCCTAATTGTTCCTTAGATGATTGCTCTTCCCTTTTGCTTTCTATCTATTTCCTTTAGATGTAATGTGCTAGTGCTTTTGGTAATTTTTGTCACGGTGCTGGTGAAACTAGACAGGTGTTCCCCGAGCAACATCTAGGGAATTTTTCAGTGTGGTAAAAGTATCTTCAAGGCCAATATCAACCATGGCAACTGTAAGAAAATACATCACCCTATTGATATTGTTATTATCGTCATTAATTGCATGATAGTGACTTGCAATGTTCTGCGGAATTATAGCTAACATACCTCCTTACTGTACAGGATAAAGAAATTGTAGGGAGTGTTAAGGAGCAATTAGCAAAGCTATTTGAGGAATCACTTAGGGCTGCTTTCCCTGATGTTGAAGATGTGCAGCCTATGATTGCTATTTGCAATGATTCAAGACACGGTGACTACCAGTGGTATGGATTACGTAATTTACAAGTAACTACAGTGTTGTCAAAGGCTCACTTTAAGCGCGCTTAACCCTTAAAGCTAAGTGCAAAAAAGGATGATTGCTTCTCCTCGCTTAGTGTGTCTCGTTGCCAATGGACATTGTCCCGGAGAAGCCATGCTAAACAATAAAATATGTCACTGACTTAAAGTTTATAAGTTCCTTTTGTCCATATAACTGTTATTGGTGCGTTGGTAATTATTATTGAATAGCAAATATATTTATGTAGTCTTTTCTTCTTTTGCTCCTTTTTTCATTAAATCCTGCGCTTTGCTTGCCCTTTGCGACTAAATTCCCAATAGACCCTACACTTTTCTGCAGTTTTCGCCTTTTGATAACACTGATTTATTAAGACTATTAATAGTTCTATTAATATCACTAGTAGTTTTATTGCGTTGGAAATATTAGGCCATTATTTCCTGTAACTTCTCACCATGGGGTTTGATTTTGGGCAGCAACAACGCGATGAGCTTGTGGAATAAGATTAAAGGCCAAGGTACCCAGTTCAGGGGTCCTCAACCTGTTGGAAAGGTAATGACATGGACACCCTCTATAGTCTCTTTGCCTCATTTCTATTCATGCCAGTATCTTTGAAGTTCGTAGTTTTGATAATAGTCTTGAAGTGCAAGATACTAACATCGCATTTGTTTTCTTATGTTTAGGCTATTATAGATAATCTTCCTGCGTCAGAAATGATTGAGAGATGCTCTACAGCAGGACCTGGTTTTATTAATGTTGTATTAAAAAAGCAATGGATTGCAAAGGTGTTTGCTTTTTTTTTTTCAACCCCAGTTCTATTCCTTTCGAATTTCATTTTATGAAAAGGTTTGTATCATATACTGACATTGCTATTTTTGTTGATACAGAGCATTGAGAGGATGCTGATAGACGGTATTGAAACATGGGCACCAAAGCTTCCTGTCAAAAGGACAGTTGTTGATTTTTCATCTCCAAACATAGCAAAGGAGATGCATGTTGGTCATTTGAGATCTACTATTATTGGAGACACTTTGGCCCGAATGCTGGAGTTTTCTAATGTTGAAGTTCTTCGGAGAAACCATGTGGGTGACTGGGGAACACAGGTAGATGTCATGCTCAAATAATCTCGTTATTCTGTCTTTGTCATGAGCAATTGGAATAAGATATACATATGTCTAAATTCGTTTGCAAATTCTTCTGGGCTAGACCTTTTTTCTTTTTCAAACTGATACATCAATTGCCTGAACTGTTAAAGCAATTAAGAACTTGTGCATTAAACAGATATCCTTGCCTTTTCTTCTTGAAAAATATTATATTGATTATCGTTATCCGCATCGATGTTATAACACTGTAATTTAGCCTTAATTTATGACATGAGTGGAAAAGACTTGAGACAGATTGAGAAGGGAATTTTTGCTGTTAAGGAAGAAATAAAAGAGGGAATTTCATTTGGTAAGGTGGAATATTGACACTCTTGACAAAGAAAATGGAAGATTAGGAATAAGGAACCTGAGGATCCATAGCCGAAGCTTGCTGTACAAATGGCTTTGGAGGTTCAATTTTGGAAAAGGGGCTCTTTGGATAAAAGTTTTGGTAGCAAAATAGGGCCATGAGGCCCACGACCCATGAGACCTGTGGTACACTAAAGTGGTTCAGGGACCTTATGGAACTGTGGTTTGGAAGCACATCAGAGGACATTGGGATGTTCTTTGCTATGATCAAGTTAAAATTGGTAAATGGACAATTTTAATTTTGGCAAGACACATGGACAGATCACACACCTTTACAAGGTCAATTTCCAGATTTGCTGAACATTGGGATGTTCTTTGCTATGATCAAGTTAAAATTGGTAAATGGACAATTTTAATTTTGGCATGACACATGGACGGATCACACACCTTTACAAGATCAATTTCCAGATTTGCTGAACATGCTGATGCCATTGGGCACTAGCTTGGGTGGACTCTTAGATTTATAAGGGATTATAATGATTGGGAGATTCAATGGGTGCGCAACTGTTTGGGCAGAGTTGGAATCCCCGGGAGTTAATTGGGGAATCTGATACTTAATTTGGTTCACAAGAAATGCTATTTTCTATGTTAATAGCTGCTACAAAAGCTTGGTAGCCTCTTCAATCAAAACAGTAGAGTGGCCATGGCCATGGAGAAGGATCTGGAATGAACAAGGTCTCCATATAAGGTAGGCTGTTTCTGTTGAGAGGCTGCCCATGGTGCGGTATTGACTCATCGGAATCTGATGAAGGGCAGTCCGGTGCACAAGGCATCCCGCGTTCACGTAGGGTCCGGGGAAGGGCCGCACCCTAAGGGGTGTGACGTAGACAGTCTACCCTAATGCAAGCATTAGTGGCTGCTTCCACGGTTCGATCTTGTGACCTATAGGTCACACGGAATCTGATGAAGAGGGGAATGAATTTATGTGGCTGGTGTCTCATGTGAGAGGGACGTGGAGACATCTGGGCACCTTTTTATGTACTTCCGCGGAGCTTATTTCTCAATATCTTTTGATTTGTTCAGTGATGCCTACTTCTGTTAAAGATCTTTTCAGCTGCTGGCTTTCACATGGTTAGAGAAAGGACAAAGAGATGATATGGAATACAATTCCTTCTTGTGTGCTATGAGTGATGTGCAAGGAAAGAGTTTAGGTGTTTTGAGGGAAAAGCTCAAACTATACAGTGGCAGAAATATAAGTTTTTACGGTTATTAGCTAGTGGGTGTACATTGGAAGATGTATACGAAGCAGACAGCCAGACACTGACAGATTTTTTAATCTCTTTCTAGGACTAGCCTGATTTTGTACATACTTTATATCTGACCGCACATACTTGATGCTGGTTTCGTAGTGAATAAAAATTCCTACCTTCTCTTTCAAAAATAGATATGTGACATGAAAAGTATATCATTATTCAAGTTTACATACCATTAAAAAGGTACCATGTCATTATTCTGAAATATTCGTGCAACTGTTGGTTGAATGAGCAATCTTACTCTTATTTGTTTGAAAGAAAGACCAAATTTTATGTTCATTGGATTTTTATCCACGAAGCTATATAGTGATTTATTTATGACTCGATACAAGTTCTCTTTTTAGAGTAGTATGTTATGCACTACAAATGGTTTGTTCCCTTACCTTTTAAGTCAAAAAGCCTCACACTTGTTATATCTTTTGCAGTTTGGAATGTTAATTGAGTACCTCTTTGACAAAATTCCTAACTGGGAAGCTGCTAGTGCCCAAGCCATTGGAGATTTGCAGGTGAATGTTCAAATTTAGCTGTCATGCTCCTATTATCTTACTCTGTGGTTTTTGATAATCTCCATTTGGTCCTAGATAAAGCACGCAATATGCACATAAAAAATTAGCTTAATAGGAAATAATGGATAAAGAAAAGGATTAGCATTGACAGAAATTTTTGATACTACATAGTGTTCTTTTCTTTGTCCACATGCTATCATTTTCAATTATTACTTGACTTGTTTAGAAGTTTTTAAACAATTGTCTATTATTAGCTACAAATATGAGCATACCCTGGAATATGCGCGTATATGTTTCTTGAAAACTTCACTTGGGAGGGAGCATGTGGTGGGATGACGGAACTTTTTATGATAACTTGGCATATCAGTCCTTTTCTTGATTTCTTGTAGGCGTTCTATAAGGCCTCAAAACAAAGATTTGACGATGATCCAGATTTCAAGGAGAGGGCGCAAAAGGCTGTTGTTAGTCTACAGGTGAACTTTCAAGTTTTGCAAGTCTGCATCTAATGATAACATTTTTCTTGATAGATGTTGGTGAAATTCAATTCTGTCCTTTGAAGGGGAGGGGGAAAATGAATATGTTTGCAGATATCCGCTGCTTCTCTTGCATTATTTGTTTGACGAAATGCCAGATGGCATCTGATAATCATGTTATAGCTTCCTCATGAAAGATCTGCTCAACTAGTTAATAACTTTTAAGTATAACATTTTATTTGATCTTTTTCTCTTATATGTATGTTTCAATTGGTGTATGTCTCATAGGGAGGGGAGGAGAAGTACAGGAAGGCATGGACACAAATTTGTGAAATTAGCAGAGAAGAATTTCAAAGGGTTTATGAAAGACTTGGAGTTCACTTAGAGGAAAAGGTACCTTGTTGAGCATTCTCTACTATCTAAAATTGAAATCTGGACCTGCATTATATCTTTGTTTTGCCTTCTAAATATGATGCATCCTCTAGGATAATTTTATTTAGTATCTCCACGAGCCGCGCTAAATTTTTTTCTGATCCTCCATGCTATTAGAATCACATATGTACTGTTTCAACTTTTAGCACCCATGAAATGATTCTGAATCTGATGATTTTACTTGTTTTGTAGTTTCAACTTTTAGCACCCATGAAGTGAGTCTGAATTTGGTGATTTCACTCGTTACGTAATTCCAAAATGGAACATGCATATAATGTGACATATTTAAGAACTAAGCAGACTATGATATGTGCTTATGCTTATGTCACTGGCATTGGAAATATAAGGTGCTCCATCTAAAAGAGATCAAACAATCAATTGATGTTGGCTTTTGTAATGGTTATGTTTATGAGTTCAACATATCATTTGATAATATACATAAATAATTTTTTTTTTTTTGGTTGGGTAAGTAAGAAATTCGTCAGAGTTGCACAAATATTTCAAGTAAAATAATCTGCCAGAACATCTATCAAGTTAAACCAAAACTCACTTCCTGCGTTGATATGAAATACTTAATCTCAAAGAGAATGCTTCAAAGGTATTCCCCCAAAGGAGAATTCTCATAGCAGTCGCACCAAAGCGTGTGCTTAGTGGTGAATGAAGCTAGAATGAACCTCGGGAAACCAAGGTTCAAATTCCAGCAGATGCAAAAAAGTTAAGTATAATTTCTAGCCCTGATGGACAGAGGTATGTGGTACCTATGTTGATGGGAGGTCGCAGGAATCCAGTGGATTAATTGAGCTGCGCACAAGCTAGCTCAGCCACCATTCCTATAAAAAAAGGAAATCACATAATGGTTGCATTAGAAGCTTTAGTATGTTTTTACTGGACAATGTACTGCGTAAATTGCTGCCACCTGAAATTTAATTAGATTTCTAAAAAAGTTGAAACTCTTAGATTCAGATGATTAATTTCCGAAGAAATGGTAAATGAAAAAGAATGATGAGTAGCCTGTTGCCTGAACTTTTGATCTTAGCGTTATAGTTCTGCAGATTTGTTTTGATGATCAAATTAGTTGGTCAAATAAACCCTAAAGAGAATTTTTTTTGGGTGGGAAGAGAGGGGGGCTAAAATTAGAAGATCCTGGTGAATAGTCTTTTAACTAATTTCATCTTGTATGTGGTGCATAAATTGAAAGGGGAGCCTTGGCGTAACTGGTAAAGTTGCTGCCATGTGACCTGGAGGTCACGGGTTCGAGCCATGGAAACATCCTCTTGCTAAAATGCAGGGTAAGGCTGCATACAATAGACCCTTGTGGTCCGGCCCTTCCCCGGACCCCGCGCATGGCGGGAACTTAGTGTACCGGGCTGCCCTTTATGTGGTGCAAAAATTGAATATGATTTATGATTGTTGACAGTGGACCATCTGGTAGTCAAGTAAATATGGGAAAATTCATTTGGCGTGAGTGTCCTACTATATGTAAATAGCGCTATCATACCCTGCAGAAGGATTGTGGGAGAATATGATGTTCTTTTTTATGACGGTGGCGTCAAGCCCGAATTGCGCGCACCATGACTAGTTTCACTGAGTACTTGCTACCTCCCACTAGCAGAGGTATTAGGTAACTCTACCCACCAAGGCCTGGGCGGATGGGAAGAAATCACCTAGTGTCTTTTGCGCCTCCGTTGGGATTTGAAACCGAGACCTTATGTTCTCCTGCTGCTGCTTCATTAACCACTAGTCCACACCCTTGGGTACGAGAATATGATGATTCATTCAGCAGGCTTTATCGTTTTTTAATAAAATATTCTTTTTTTATTTTATTTTGAATCAAGCATGTAGCATGCACATGCATTACTCGTTTTATGTATGATTGAGCTAACCCTAATTGATTAATTTGGTATTTATTCTTTTTAGGGTGAAAGCTTTTACAATCCGTACATTCCCAAGGCATTAGATTTGCTTAATAATAAGGGATTGATTCAAGAAAGTGAAGGAGCCCGTGTTATCTTTATTGAAGGGAAAAAAATACCTCTTATCGTTGTTAAGAGGGATGGTGGATTCAACTATGCTTCAACTGATCTTACTGCACTATGGTTGGTTTTCATTGTAACATGTGCTTTTGGATGGACTTTGCAATTATAGGCTGTTATGTCAAAATCATGGGATGTGTTCTAATGGGCTTTGGTGTCATGTTTGCCCCTTCTACTGCCAATATGACATGTCCTTTATGTCATTGCATGATTCGTGTCTAAAATCACCAGTCATATTCATAGAGGACATTGAAATATAAATAGGTTTGCATTTCTACTTGGTGATAAACCTAGCGCTGTGGGAAGTTTGTTGCGCTAGTCTACTTTTTTGTCTCAGTATTAAGGTTACTGTTAGAGCTGCATGTATATTGAGTATGTACGCGGGAAGGAAAATATCTTGTCCCAGTGGCAAAGTAGGTCTTACAGGTAGCTGTGAGTTCTTGTAATGCAAGCAAATGATAATACATGTTAAAGAGGTGATTTTGAGTACAGATTATCCTTCTTAAATTAATCCATATAATTCAGAGTTTCAGACCATTATGATTAGATTACTCTAACCTATGTGATGTAGTATAGGTAGCTAGCTGGGTAGAGGGGTATTGAGTTTGCAAGGCTTTCAATTTGGGTATCAACTGGTGTAACTGATGCTGGGACTCGGAGTTCAATGTATATTGAATTTAACACATGATTTCATGATACCTTCTATATGCAACTCTTAAGGTATCGGCTTAACAATTTGCTTTAAAAAAAAAGGTATCGGCTTAATGAAGAGAAAGCAGACTGGATGATATATGTGACTGATGTTGGCCAGCGAGAGCACTTTGAAATGGTCTTTGCTGTAAGTTTGTAAAATCAGTATCTCTTTTTCTATCCCTATTTGGCATATTATGTAAAGATATATTTATTATTTGATGAATAGATTATGATATGATCTCATGAAGATTGAGCCATAACCATGTTTGTTTTCCCTCGAATCTTCTTTCAGGCTGCAAAACTTGCAGGCTGGCTTCCCCAAAACGAGAATGACTTTCCCAAGGCCAATCATGTAGGATTTGGTCTAGTTTTAGGAGATGATGGCAAACGATTTCGTACTCGGAGTACTGAGGTGGTTAAGCTAGTTGATTTGCTTGATGAGGCCAAGAGCCGGTGTAAATTAGCACTTGAAGAACGAGGTGTGTAGAATGATGTTTGGTTGATTCTTGAATAGATGGATTTTGGGAATTTTTGTATTCTAGTTTATTTTTATTTGAATTAGCATCTCTCTTGTCAATTATGGGTAATGAAGTTTTGCAATCTTAAATTATGATGCAGAATTTCATGTTTTCTGTCATTACTGTCTTAGCAGGTAAGGCAACAGAATGGACAGCTGAGGAACTGGAGCAAACTGCTGAAGCAGTTGGATATGGTGCTGTGAAGTAAGTTCCTCATGCTTTTGCATGCATTTGTACTTTTTCATTTTGCAAGAGAACAAAAATGAGCTGGGCAATTGGATACAGAGCTTACAAGTTTGGTGTTGAAGAATAACAAAAAAAGTGTGACAATATGATGAGCTTAATATTTCCTCAAGCTTGGTTGAGAATTTATAATAATTACTTATGTGACAATTGGTGAAATGCCAATTTTAGGCATAACAAAATTCACAATCAATGCATGATTAGACTAATCAGATCATTTTATATTAAACCTATTCAATATGAATCAATGCATATCTTGTAGTTCATTTACCCTCAAGAGATTTAGCACCCAGCATTTCCCAGCTGGAGCTGGAGCATGACAGTGTTATAGGCTCCAAGTTTGTTACTAGTTTACTGGATCCAATCCAAGTACCTTGAAGGGATTTAGTTGGTAATTTGAACTGGCAAAACTAGTGGTAATGCATATGAATTCAATCTTCTATCTTAGAAAATGACAATCCGCTTCTATCTATCTCGTTCTTTCATGAAATACGGGATTTGAGTCTACACAAAAGAAGGTACAATTGTCACATTTAACTTCATCTTTGTGACTTAAATGCACTTATCTGAGAGAAGTTGTTTAACTAGATAAGCTTTAAGTTGCAAGGTCATAGCTTGATATTTTGCTTCTGCAGTAGATCTGGTGATAACAACTTGTCTTTTACTCTTCCAAGAGCATATTTCCTCTGATCATGATACAGTATCCAGAAGTGAATTGTCTATGTGAGGGAGAATCTGTTCAATCTGCGTTAAGAGTATCCAACATTTTCTCGATGACCCTTCATATAACAGTCCTTGTCCTTGAGCTCCTTTAGTGTACTCACAATGCAAATTATTGCCTCCTAATGGCCAGTTGGCCACACCTTGGAGTTTGGAGAATTTAGTTGACGGCAGATGAAATATTTGGTTGTGTGATTTTGAGATAAATTAGTTTGTCAACCAGTCTTCCATTCCATCAGGCTTCTAGCCTTTTTCTATCTAGAAACAAATTCAACATTTGGATACGTAAGAGTGTCAACATATTTGAAATCTAACATACTTGTCTCCTCAAATATATCCAAAGCGTACTTTCTTTGTTGGATTGCTATGCCAATCTTAGATTGTGCTACCTCGATCTCCAGAAAGTATTTCTATTTGTCCAATTCTTTGGTTTGCAAGTGATTGAACAAATTGCAAGTTGAGAAATTCCTTGTTGGTTATTGCTTGATATGTCAATGTCATCAACATAAACCAGTTTAGTGTCATACTTCAACCTAGCATGTCTGTCTCATGCAAAAGCAGGGGAATCTAATGGTCTGTGCTATGATTTTGTGAACTTTTAGTATAGTGGTATTTAAGGCCAACTCTTTTGTCAGGAAAAACTGAAAATGTATGAACAGTGAAAGAAAATTTCTATTTTGGAGAAGTGACATTTTATTGGAGGATTCAAGAAAGAGACTTTATATGGGATGAGGCAGTATACATACGAAAATTTATTGCCTCGGTGGCAATAAGTTTGGAACAAAATTCTGGTTCAATAGCTCAAACAAGTAGGCCAGGATGCCTTTGGCCACTGCAGCGATACAAAGAGTTCATCAATAGGGAGAAGTACATAGGTTCTATTGTCATTGCTGTTGGCACTTTGTATTATCATAGGCATGCACTCCAATTACAGTTAGGTGTAATTTTGGAGAGTAGATACCTTTGTATCAAAATCTTTCACATTTATATGAATAGTGCTGTCATCTACAATCTCCAGATGTTTCAAGAAATCAAATTCATGACACTACTATGATTGTGGTTTGACTTATTTCCCATCAAATAGATTTATCAACTATCTCTATAGTTTGCTCTGGTACATTTTGTGATACATGTCTTTTGTGCTTTTCTTGTCTTCTCTCAAGGACTCTGACCTTTTCTTTTCCCTTTTGGAATGGAAAATAGATATGCAGACTTGAAGAACAACAGATTGACCAACTACACATTTAATTTCGATCAGATGCTTAGTGATAAGGTGTGTATAGATATCCATTTACAAAATGAGTAAATTTCATTTTGCACTAGTATACTACTTTATCTCTCCTCGGATTAACCCACGTGCTTCATTAGACTTATCTTCATCCTTTTTAATCTTCATGCAAACAGTTCCATAATTATATTTATAACTGAAGCGGGTGAGATCCTGTAATATTTTCTGTTTTGCACTTGATTCATAGATTTGCTTTATATTTATGCCTCTGGTTAAATAAGATTTGACGTTCACCTGTGTTTCTCCGTGATTGGCAGGGAAATACGGCTGTGTATTTGCTGTATGCACATGCTCGAATTTGTTCGATCATCAGAAAGTCTGGTAGAGATATAGAGGAGTTAAAGAAGGTAAAAATCTCATTCGTCCTTCTTGAAATATGTCTTCCAGATTTTGTATGTATGTGTTTTTTGGGAGGGTGTGTGTGTGGTGTTCAACCAATGTTCAGGTCAAATAGTTCCGGCTATTATTGCTCTTTGGCGACTTGTGGATGTTTAAAATTTAATGCTTTGGGTTATTGGATTTGTTGAACTAATAATTCTCACAATTAAGTGATTTGTACTGGACAGGTTGGAGGTATAGTATTGGCTCATCCAGATGAACGTGCGTTAGGCCTTCATTTGCTCCAGTTTGCTGAGGTAAGTAGATGTTCTATAGTTATTACAGCGTCGTGACTTTCTATTATCTGTGCAAAGTTCTAGTCTTGTAAATATTGGTGTCTCATTTGCAGATCGTTGAGGAGGCTTGTATCAATCTTTTGCCAAACCTTTTGTGTGAATATCTTTACAAATTGTCTGAAGACTTCACAAAATTTTACACCAATTGTCAGGTAAGAATTTTTTCTAGTGAGAATTATTGTCAGGTATGAATTCTTTCTAGTGAGAATTAAGTTAACCAAAGAACAGAAAAATTGGATACTCTTCACCTCGATAAGTCATGGCTAAAGTTGCCACAAACTAGCTTGAAACCACTTGCTAGTAATTCTGGAAGCATTGCATGTAGCTGCTGCTTCGCGGTTAGTTATCCTAGGATTATAATGTAGAGATTATTAGTGTTATGAATAATAATACATAAATTGTTATGCAAAGATTGATGGGGAAGTTAAGAATTCGTTTATTAATAAACGTACATTTTGAGTTTTATTTCTAAAAATGAACTCTTAAATTATAAAATTACTGCAAAGTAAAGCAGATTACCTTACTTTAGGAGTATTTGTCGTTTCAGGTACTCTTATTCAAGTATTACTAATAACAAGTATTGTTATTCCACGTTTATCTCACATATAATAGAACATAGGTTCCAGACTACAGCACTAAAGAAACAAGAACAACACATAAGATTCATGCAAGGATGAAGATCGCTTTGAGGAATTATTTGTTTTTGAGTTGATAGCTAGCTCTTAAAGTTTTATTTTGTAATTTGGCAGGTGGTTGGTTCAGCGGAGGAAACAAGCAGGCTTCTGCTGTGCGAGGCAACAGCTGTTGTGATGAGAAAGTGTTTCCATCTGTTGGGTATCACCCCTGTTTATAAAATTTGAAATGTTAAAAAAAAAAATTGTATTCTTCTTTCTTTCTTTTTCTCTTGTAGTCTTTGGCCCAGATTTGCGCCAATCCTGCCAAATGTGTACACGAGTTTGTGCAGTTTAATAGTTTTTTGAGATCCAAAATCAGTTGGTTATGTTTTCTGAGAGGCAGGTCTTGTGTTTACTTCCTCATTCAACTTTTTTGGGTCTGCATATTGTTTTTACAGTATTTTGGAAGGTTTGGAACCTTACTCAACATAGGGTCCAAAAACCCGGCAATACCCTTTTTTATTATAGTAAGAGCTTTTGCATCATTAGCCACTTTTTAGCATTTCTTGCCTCAGTTGTTTATTATCAAGGATTTAAGTTATATGTAATGAAACTATGGCTGTCCAACGAGACGGGACGGGACGACATTTAAGCGGGACGAAACGGTCGTCCCATCCCGTCCCGCTAACAAACGGGACGAAACGGGATGGGACGGGACGGGTTCGTGGGCCTTAAGTGTAGTTTTTTTTTTAAATGTCTAGTTTTTTGAAAATGACTAAGTTTTTAAGTTTGCAAAGGCTAGTTTTTTTACTTATTTAACAAACATAAATGTTAAAACAAAAATTACAAAACTAAGTAAATAATTATAAAATATTAAAACAAAAGACTTGTACTGAAATATTCTAGTAAATATAAATTTATAATAGAGTTATAATTTATTTAAGACAATTCATAAAAATAATTCAACGCTTAGAGCCTTTTATTTTATTAATAGAACTTTCAAATCTCAAATACAAATATAATTCTTTTGAAGA
>MU739591.1:9340-23581 GCA_026770625.1 Nicotiana glauca
TCGAAACCCGCTTTCCGCCTTAGAAAAATGGGGGCGTCGACACACCTTTGGTGTATACACAATTGGATGGAAGCTTTATACTGACTTCTGATGTGGCTGGTACTCTTCTAACTGGCTTTATCATAGAGCCGTTATAGAATATGGTTGTTATACAATTTGTGTTGTACCTATGATATTAAGAGTGATCCTACAATATTCTCAATCACGAGGTCTATAATTTTCTGGGTATAATAATCAGACTCCTGATTTACTTCGTTGATGTAACTCTTTAGTTTCCTCCTTCTTCTGATCAGCCTTTATGTAGGCTTAAGCTGTCTCTCGATCCGCGGTTCATGGTATTAGTTATTATGTTTAGCCTTTCATGGGCACTATGGAACATCCATGATACAATCCTTTAATAATTCAATCCTTCATCTATGACCTTGGCTCAATTCTTTCTTTTAACATATACTGGAATCTTCTAAGGCTGTATATTTGCATGTATAAAAGTGTGTAATAACGTAAATAACTCTGGATCATTAATCAAATAATTCTTTTTGTTCCATCTTAGCTTTCTTCAAACATTAGCAATTGCTTTTCCTAGTCTTTTGCCCCTTCGTTGCGTGCATAACTAGCTTACCTTAGTGCCCACACATATTGGAACTCCATACAACTTACTTCCTGTTCATTAGTCACGATAGATGCCACTTTCTTATAGAGTGCATATAATGTTATAGTGAGACTGGTTTTACGTGACCATTTCCTCTTCAAGTTACTAGGTTTAGGTTGAACCCCTCTTCCTTATTTCCTCAGCTAGTTTTCCATTGTGGTACTTAGGGAGGACCCTCTAACTCTTGTAAAGTTGCGAGCTTATTACGTCGTATACTCGACAGAATTTTTGATGTCCTTCCTCGCCTATAATTATCCGCAGTTACTTACCTCGACGCCCTTGTGCTTGTAGGGTTGCTTCTAAACTGATATTTTGACTATCTTCCGAGTGGCATTCTCTTTTATTTCCTTAATACTCATACGGTACCTTTTTAATTTTCCCTACTCCTATATGAATATATCTCAAGTATTACAATTTTATAACTGCAATACTGAATTCCCCATGTTGGGGTTCCCTATGTTTATCTTGCATTAATTTGTTGATTTGTCTTTATCCTCTTGTCTAGCCATAAATAGGCTCTTCCTAAATCAAACTAACTACTCGTTGGCCCATTCTCATATCAATATTTCGCGTAATATTTCTTGAGTTTTTTCCTTTTTCTTAACCTACCTCACGTACTGGCTCCTTATCTATTAATAACATCTCAGGCGTGAACCCTTACCTTCTCTCCTTGACGCCGTGTTTGCATAATGTTCTGGAATCATATCTGTAGGATTTGAATAAGTGCAATCTTATACCTTTGTTATTCTTATCACATCCTTCCTTTATCATTACATAGTTACTAGAACCACTTAATTCTGACTTAGTTCCACATCACCCATATTCCCCCTTTAGGGGAGCACAAAGATTTAGTGCTACGATGATCTACGTATAGATGTTTTACCCTCTCATCTTTGGCATCTTTTCACATCGTCGATGATCCTTATTCACCTCGCGGTAACCCTTCTGCACCAAGGATAACGAAATTCCTCATTCGTGAGGGTGACACTTAGTGTAACTAGCACATACAGTCCCTTAAGCTTAACTTTACTCACCTTGCTTGATTTAGGGAAGCGTCTTCCTAAATGACCATTCTCTAAATTTCTCATGAATCTTCTTCTATTATTTTCGGAACAAAACCTGAAATTCTCATGATGCCGACTATTATCAATCACTCGGTCCCTAATTCATGTTTAGTTTATCTTGTTCACCAATCCATACTAATTTCTATTACTGGGGGTCAAAATTTTTCTTCTGGTAATCACGTTAGAGTCACAAACTTATTTCTCAAAATGAGGATGTGACTTTATGACCTATACTCTTTTGTTGCCTCAAGGCCTATCACCTCTCATATTTTCCTTCCCTTGCCAATAGACTCTGTAATACTGTCATTTTTTTAATTTACCATTGTAATCCATGTATCACATCTTACTCATAATGCTTCATTAAATCTTTTCTTATTTTCGTGCTAATATTTTTGTCTATCACTTTATTCTCAAAACTTCAACAAGACATTATTTTGCTTTTAGCTCCCCATGCTCCATCCCCTCGATCTTCGAGTTTCCTAACATTATTTCTCTATTAGGGATGAGAGCCACAATAAGGTAATATTTATCCCCCAAGGTTTCCAGTTCCTATCTTTTTAGTACTCATATATAGCTGTACTATTTTAGAGTACGCAATCTGGGTGTCTCACAAGGAGATCTGTTAGCACATTTCCAATATCCTTCGGCAATATCAACTAACGCAAACAATTCATCCACCATTTTGGATCACTCTAACCCCAACCGTATCGTGATATTATTTCCTTCTCTTAAACCATATTTGTTAGCTCACATAGAGCATAATTTAGATCGGTGTGGCCAATTGTGCATGCCTCTGTTATTGATGAAAGTAACTCAAAATGCTTATATTTCTCTACCTGATTTGAAAATATTGACAATATTCATTAACGGGGTGCCTTGTACCCTTCTTCACCTTACTTCTTTTACTTGTTGAAACTTGTATCTAGCTTATGAATACCTCATTGATTTTCACCATATTCGTGGATAGATATCCTTGCCTTAAGGCTAATTATTAAGAAACTTACACGTCTTACTACACACATGATCTGCTGAAGACCTCACATTTATTCATCATAAGAATGATGTGAAATAGAGTTCCTCTGACTCAACTCTTCCACACCCTTATGCAATCTCTTACCAACTGTCTTTCTAGATGTAGGTATCATCTTATTATGGTTAAGATAGAGTTTAGAAAATTGAGTTCTTAAAACTGAGCTCTACCACACGATCAAGATTAAGAAGAAAGAATAATAATCTTAAATGCCCTATTGCCTCCAGCTTATAAGTGTGGTGCACGATACACCCATAATAAGACTCTACTGAACATAAGCTTGTAGACTCCCTAGGACAGAACTACTCTGATACCATTTCTGTCACGACCCAAACCGATTGGCCACGACGGGAATCCGGTACCTTACTCAACCGAGTACAAACATTCTCTCAAGGTTTTCTCACAATCCTAGACACCTAAAAACACTCTCTCAAGGTTCTCTCATGATCCAAGACCCAAACAAAGGGAAAACAATACAAATCAAGTGTCGAAAATCCCGTCGCGTTAGTAAGTTTCTTGTTCTTCTTGTTGTTGCTGATTTTTGGGTGGTTCCAACTCATATGGGAGGTTTTTTTAAGTGGTTTAAGTTCTGTAAAATACTCTCTCATAGTTTTCATACCAACCCTAGGTTATTTCATGTCTTGCAAATTGATTACACCATATTTCAGCATCAAAAGTTAGTTCTAGTGAAGAACAACACCCTTTTGAGGTTGCGTTGTCATTGAGGATAGTTGTGGGCTATGTTTGGCTGAAATTTCAAGTTTTTTATACTGGCTAAGGTGTGTATAACTTCCTACCATTGTGCTTAAGCTTGCTTGTATGTTGGTTAAGTTGCTAGGATAATAAACTATAAGATAATACTTGGATTAGCTTAAGTCACTTCTATGATGTTGTATTGCCATTGAGGGCGGTTGTAATATAACTTGGATTTCGGCTTGAAGCTACTATAGGAGGTATGTGTATTGTGTTCTTGCATGTGCTTAAGGTTATCTTGATTAAGTTAAATGGATGGACTAGTCATGAACTAGTGAATAAAGTTGCTAATTGAAGATAGTTGGAGTTGTGGATTATTTTCTTTGTTATAAATATATTGTATAAAGATGGAATCTTTGATTAATGACTTCATTATCATGTTGCTAATTTTGTTAAGTTATTGTAAGAAGTCTATAAGGGGTGATATGGGATATACAGATTCCAATTGAAGCTTGCCGCTCGAAGTAGTTGTGACTTCTTGTTGTTATATGGTGTCTTGTTATTGATATTTATTTGTCGCTGGATTTATCTTCTTGTTGTTTTTGATAAATGGTATTGGAGGAGGCCCTTGTTACATGGGATATGTTGCCTAAATTTACATAAACGAGCTACTGGTTTAAGTTGCAGATTTAGCCCTTACCGAGCACTAATTTAGAATCTCCTTATGCTATGGTAGATTTAGTTGAGTTGTTTGAAGAATTGTTTGGAAGGTATTAAGGAATCAAAGGAGTTAAGGTATGTTAAGGAACTTTCTTATTTCTTTTGGCATGATCTAAAGTAAAATGAACATAAACGATACGCTATTTCAGAATGGATCTACTCCTAGAAACTAAGGTTATCCATATTGTTCTTTCCTTATAAAGTTATTCTAAGAAAGTATGTATGATCCTTAAATCCTACTGAGGTTCATATTGATAATATGGATGTCCTTAATGTTAATCGAAGGTGCAATGAACTTACGTCACTCCGAAAGGTTTAGAACGTGATTCCATGAGTCCCTCATACATTATATATCATATCTATTTTACTCTACCGAGCCGCGCTATAATCGGCCGGATACGGTACCTATTGTGCAACCACTGATCAGTTGAGTTTACCAAGCTCCACGTGGCCAGGTACGCTTCTATCGAGCATTATAATGGTCGGGTACATTTTACCGAGTCCTCTCCGAGGCCGTACGATATGATGATCATGATGCCCACAGAGGCGTATATTTTTAAAAATTTATGTGTATATATATGTATCATTCATTTCATTTCAGTAGCCCTCATAGGCATTCAGATGCTAGATTCTACATGTTGTATCTCTTAAATCTCTCTTTACGTTACTGTTCTTATTTATGCTTTTTTGCCTTATATACTGGGTACTTTATTCGTACTGATGTCCCTTTTGTCTGAGGACACTGCATTTCATTCCCCCATGTCCCAATAGACAGGTTGACAGTCCTTCTAGTATGCTATCAGCTCAATGGAAGGTGTTGGTGCACTCCCCTTGCTCCGGAGTTGCTTATTTGGTCATATGATTTGGACATGTATTGATTGGTATGACAGAGCCCTGTCCCAACCTTTATGATGTTTATGTACTCCTAAAGGCTTGTAGACGGATGTCATGTATATAGATACTCGTATGACCTTGTCGGCCTATGTTTTGAGTATATAAATGATCATATCAGCCTTATAGGATCCTATGTCTAGCATTCTCTTATGTTTTATTCTGGTTATCTCATGATGGCCCTTTTGGCTCATTTACCCATGATGGTGTGATAAGAAAGATACATTACGTTGGTACTCAATTGAGTAAGGTACCGGATGCCCGTCGCGGCCCTGGTGTTTGGGTCGTGACAAAAGGAAATAGTCATCACCCATATTATTAATTAAAAAATGGGTTAGATAATAAACTTTAAAAAAAAAGATCAATTATGGATAAGAACCATATTATCCGCTTTGGAAATGGATAACCAATGAGTTTAACTTCTACACTTGTAAAGCTTCAAATTGGGGGATCCTCAAGTTTGGAAGAATAGGAATTCTCCCAAAAGTGATCATATTCAAGAAGTGATGGATAATATGGATATTATCTGACGATTAACCCGTTTTTATCCGTATTAAATATGGGTAGGGACGAATAATTATCAGTTTTTGTATTACCCATTTTTTACCCGCTCATATCCGACCCGACCCGTACGTTTGCCACCTCTAGTTATAACCTATACTGTTTGGCTTACCCAGCGAGCTGGGTTAGATACCATCACGACTTGGTGGGATTTTGGCTCTTGACAAAAATACCTGATTATAATATTTTATTATAAAATTGAGGTTCGGTATCATTTATTTGCTGATCAAATCTTGATGATTCAAGTTCAACCGAAATATGCAATACTAAATTATTTTTTTATTTAATAAATCTTAGAATGCGCTAATATTAATAATTTGAATCAACAAAAAATAAATGATAATACTAGTATTTTTGAGTTGAATATAAATTCTAAGTACAGTTAAATATAACAACTGTAATTATTCCTAAAATATTTTAGTTTGATATAATAATAATAAAGTGCGTATCGTAAAAACTTATTTTCAATAAATAGGAGGAAGGAGAAGTGAATAATCGATAAAAATTTAAATAGTCAACATATTGAACTATTAAGATTGAAAAAATAAAATAAAATAAAAAATAAAAAATAAAAAATAAAAAATAAAAAAGAAAGCACTTCGCTGTCGAAGTAGGCAAAGTATCACAAGCCGTAAAAATTCGGCACCTTTTAGAAGAATGATAAATATACTTGGGAAAGCCTAAAACCTCTTGGTATTAATAACTATAGTTTAGAAATTAGGCAAAGCCGCTACAAGGGTAGTTAACTATTAGTTCTGTTTATATTTATGTTATTCGTTTTTATTGGTATTGATGAGCAGCGTTCCATTAGATGAAGAAACCACGTCATTGTTTATTTCCTCATTCGTTTTCTAAATATTTATTCTAGATGTGAGTAAATCCCCTCACCCCCTCCCCCCCCTTTTTCTTATCTTTTGGTTAAAGTTTCGACAATAAAAACGTTCAGAGTTTCTTGGACTTCTGTTTCATCTGCAGAAATTATAAATTGGAGTCTAACCACTGCATACCAAATTGATGCAGACTTTATCTGACTAATTAATCAGTATATAACTATTATATTTATTTTCACCGTTCCAATTTATATGATATATTTTTCTTACCTGTTAGTTCCAAAAAGAATGATAAATTTATATATTTTAGAATAATTTAATTTTTTTATTTTATCTTTAATGAGAAACTTTTATAACCATACAAATGTTATAGAATATATTTAGAACAATAAGTTTTAAATTTTTTATAATCACACAAATTTAAGATGCAAATATTATGACATATACTTCATATAAATTGAAATGGATGGAGTAATAATATAATTATTATTACTACTAAAACAGGAAACTGGGCATGCTAAGTTTTTCAATCGCTATTTCAGGTTCCGATGAGACAACCATAGTATAATATTTTCTAGAAATAAAGAACAACGCAAAGATATATTTTCACTAACAGTAGCACAAATGTAACAAAATTCTTACCTCAAATTATGATCTACATAAATTTTCTTTAAAATTGTTTCTTAATAACATAAAACTAAATTCAAAACCTATCACGTTTAAATGAGGAAGGACGTATTTTCCAATTTTCTATTTCTTGAATTTAATAAGAATGGAAATATTTTCCGTTTGTTTACTGGGTTCAGTCTAGTCTAGCTTAACAAGCCGTTTGGCCAAGGTGAAAAAATAGCTTATTTTGAGAAGTGATTTTTCTCAAAAGTGTTTTTCTTAAAAGTACTTTTGATGAGAAATAATTTATGTTTGGCTAATTATTTTGAAAAAACACTTATGAGCAGCAATTAACATTTGACCAAGCTTTTAAAACTACTTGTAAGTATATCTTTCTCAAAAATACTTTTCAAAAATGTATTTTTGGAGAGAAACAACCACTTTTAATTTTCTACTTCTTCGAAACTGATTCTATTTCTCCTCAAAAGTATTTTTTTTTCTTCTAAAAACTTGGCCAAACACTTTAACTTTGAAAAAAAATTATTTTTGAGAACACAAAATGCTTCACGGATAGGAGAAGCTTGGCTAAATAGGCTATAAGACAAAAATTGTCTTGTTTTAAGTTTTACAAATCGTAAGGGGTAATTCAATTCTAGTATGAGCAATTAATTCCAACACAAAATCTCGCGTGAAATAATATACTCTAGTGTTTGTTTGGCCGTATTAAAAAGAAAGTCTAGATAATTAATGCAGCGTTCCATTGATGATATTAAAATAATACCCGTTTTAAATTATATAAAAAATTTAATGTGTTATTTTTTTTAATAAAACAGCAACCAGACACATCAGGGGCTACTTTGGTCATTTTCTCTCCAATAAAAACCCCTGTTTCACCAGCCTTGTAGGTGTTCCATTCCATTAACTCCACTCTTTTTTTCTTAGGGAAAAAAATAATTAATGGCTGCTCTCTGTGCAAATTCTATAATTTCCTTGAGCACTTCCCTTTCATTACATTCTAAAAATCCACTTATTCACAGTGTCTTCAGTTTCACGCCTTCAACCACAAGGCATTCAGCTATATGCTGCTCAAATATTCGTCGGAGGCCGGAGTATAAACATGGAAAATTCTCTGACCCTGATTATGTTGGTATTTTCGACACCACTCTTCGCGATGGAGAACAGGCCGCTGGTGCTACCATGACTAGTAAAGAAAAACTGGACATTGCACGTCAGTTGGCTAAGCTTGGTGTTGATGTTATTGAGGCCGGTTTTCCATTTGCCTCTGTAGCTGAGTTCGAGCTTGTAAAGTTGATAGCACAAGAAATTGGTAACGTTTAATGTTTGACCATTTCATCTAAAGATCTACACTATTTACTTATTTGTACCATGTGTCAAGATGACTCGTCACGTGTTTGTTTGATTCTTTTTATGAACCAAACATGCAAAGATATTTTTACATATATATTTGGCAATGAGATTTAAAACTAGGACCTCTTGCCTGATACAATATTGAAATATGTAACCATTTTATCTGGATAGTAGCATATTTTTTACTTTAATTTAATTATACTATATTCCAACAGGTAATAACGTAGACAAGGAAGGATACGTGCCGATGATTTGTGGCTTAGCTAGGTCTAGTAAGAAGGATATTGAAAGAGCTTGGGAGGCTTTGAAATATGCAAAGAAACCAATGCTTCATATGTTTATTGCGACGAGTGATATACATATGAAGTACAAGTTAAAGATGAGTAGAGAAGAAACTGTGGAGACAGCTAGGAGTATGGTGGCTTATGCGAAAACCCTATTTGAGGATGTTCGATTTAGCACTGAAGATGCTGCAAGGTTCGCAATTTTTACACTTTAATTTCTACAAAAATATTTGGATATATTTGTAGTTTCTCGAAAGATTGATTTGTGTTTCTTGTTTATTCGTGTCAGATCTGATAGAGAGTTCCTTAATCATATTATCGGAGAAGTTACCAAAGCTGGTGCAACAGTGATTGGCCTCCCTGATACAGTTGGATGCAATTTGCCCAGTGAATATGCACAACTGATTTCTGATATAAAATCCAATACCCCAGGAATACAAGATGTAAACATTTCAACACACTGTCACAACGATCTTGGTCTTGCTACTGCCAACACCTTAGCTGTATGTGTTCAATTTCTTAAGTGACTAAATACTAGTTATATGTAATACCAGCTTAAGTTATAATATTGAAGTGTGTGTTCAATTTTAGGGAATTTGTGCTGGTGCAAGACTAGTAGATGTTACCATCAATGGAATTGGTGAAAGAGCTGGAAATGCTTCTCTGGAAGAGGTGCGTGAGGCCTCAATCTTTTACCAAAAAAAAAAAAAGAAAAAAAAGAGTCTCTATAATGTTATTTTCCCATTATTATATATTTTTCTGGAGGAAGCTTTAGAATTTCATTGATTAAACTTCGTAAGAGAATATTTCAACAACTTTATGAAGATAGAATTAGGTCAAGAGTGTAATCGAAAAAAGTAAAAGAGAATCTAAACTCTTTTAGCAGTTTTGGTACTTAATTGTCTAGTCCTTTTTTATCGGGTTTAAATTAAATATGACACGTGGAATCGGGGACAGACGGAAGACGATGCAAGTGGAACCAAGACCGAGGGCAACTCCTTTGGTTGGCATTGGGTTGACCTATTACCAATGAGGACAAACAAATATTTGACACCAGATGACAATTAATGAAGAATATTCCTCAGTATTAAATGCTCATTCGTTATTGAGAATTATGACATTCATAACTTGTTGTTACATATTCAACAATGGCCCCAATTATTCTCATTTAAGAGGGGCTTGATCCTTGGACATTGTTCCTTAGATATAGCTATAAATAATAATATCAACAGACACGAAATTTCTGACAAACTTATGCTTCACATTATTCCAAACTAACTAAATATTGCTGCCTTCGGAAGCCTTGCTCCAGGAACCAAGTTGTCTGCTATTTTATCTCGATTTCCACCATAAGTCTTGCATTTTATTTAATTTATTTGTCATTTTGGAATCAAATCGATTCGCTTATCTATAAACTACACTATAAATTCAATTGTACGGATTTACAGTTAAACATTTATCTTTTAACCTTTTCCTGTACTGAAATAGATTGTAATGGCCTTAAAATATCGTGGAGAGCAAGTACTAGGTGGTATCTATACTGGGATTAATACAAAGCAGATATTCATGACGAGTAAAATGGTACTGTACCCTACTCTCATCATAATCTTCTAGATAGAGATATTTTACCTTTTGAAATCTGCTAATTCTTTTGTGCTTTTATGTTGACACAATTGTGGTTATATATGTAGGTAGAAGAGTACAGTGGGCTTAAGCTGCAGCCACATAAGGCCATTGTTGGAGCTAATGCATTTTCTCATGAGAGTGGCATCCATCAGGTTTTGTGTTATTTTGTCTAAAACTTTTACTTCTACATATACTAGATCCTTTTTTTAATTGTTCCTTTGTTTTTTTTTTTTTAAAATGTGGTTTAGGATGGAGTGTTAAAAAACAGAGATACATATGAGTTTGTAGCTCATGAAGATGTTGGGTATCGTCGTGCTAATGAAAACGGTATTAGTCTGGGAAAACTCAGGTATGATTTTATTTTCAGAGAGATCGATTTGTTATGTTGATGGTTTGATAGAGATTATTGTTCAAATTCTTTGGTCTTTTCCCCATATTTTTGGATGAGTCAAAATAATTCGACTAATATATAGTCCTACCAACTTTGTGTCAACATATGCACGAATCGACTATAGTCATCAATCAAATATGTCCAACTATCCTTATTGAAACTAGTAAGGTATAGTCCCTTCGCATTAAAAATAAATATATAAGTGAATTAAAAAAAAAGAAGATATTTTTAATCAAAGTGAGCTATCTCTAACCGCTTAAATTTTTATATGAGATTATCATACAGTTCTAACACTTAGAAACTCGTATTATAGTATTATTATCCCCTAGAATTTCTGTACCGCCATTATTGTATAAAATCAACCCTAACTCTCCCTTTTTCTCATTTACATTAGGCACATTGATGTACATCTTTCCTTTAAGGAATTTTGTAACATGGTGAATTTTTTGTGCAGTGGTCGCCATGCGTTGAAAGCCAAAATGGTTGATGTAAGATATATAACCTACAGTGCGATATATTACTAATGTTATAGTAAAGACATTAGTAATCATTTTATTTTGTTACAGCTTGGATATGACTTTGACGGCAAAGAACTTGATGACCTCTTTCATCGATTCAAGTCACTGGCTGAGAGGAAAAAGGTGATTACGTTGCTGGTATTTCATAGCGCAATGGTCAAATTTATCATCGCACTTTTTCGTTCTTTGTGTTTGTCCATTTTTTTTAAAAGCTAATTTCAAGTATGCTCACTAATTTTAGTCACTACAACAATGAAGTTTAATCTTTTTTGTCACAATAAAGTAACTGAACTAACTAAAAATATTCAAAAGACATATAATAAAACTATGGTAGAAAAGAAGCTCATTTGACTCTCGAATAATAAATTCAGAAAATTATTTTTTGTCACGTAACAAAATTTTATTTGCTATTTATAATAGTAGAAAATCACTAAACTTTACATACTATAGTAGTAAAGTTGATGTCATGTGACCAGGATGTCACGTGTTCGAACCGTAGAACTAGGCTCTTGCAGAAATGCAGGAGAATATTGCGCACAACAGATCCTTGTGGTCTGGCTCTTTCCCGTACCTAGGCAAAAAACTGTCCATATTCAAGGCGACTTTACTGGTCTAATGAGTATATTTTTTGTGATTTTACAGTCATAGTAGTAGATAAAATTAAGTCATTTTTTTTTATAAAATTTATAATAAACTTTATTTTATAATGAGTAAAGTTGATAAGTCATTATATTAATACATGAAATTAACCCTATAGATTTTCCAGTTATTTGGTGAAGCTTACCTAATTAAAATTTTACCTGTGTCGATCGGTATAATTAATGAATATGTTTGTCCGCCCATTTATCTTCCCTACATCTGTCTTTCAGAAAATTACAGATGATGACTTGAGAGCACTTGTATCAGATGAAGTTTTTCAGCCTCAAGTAATTTCCTGGCAACTTGGAGATGTACAGGTACATGTAAATACTAGTAGTATTTAATTTCATGTGTTTTTGCTAGTCTCACTTAGTTGTGGTTGAAAAGGAATTAATGTTCACACTACAACATTAAGCATATATAACTACGAAGTATATCGTAGCTAAATATAAAATTTTCGTAGTTAAACACTTTAGCTACAATAATTTTTTCCATAGCATGCGCAATAAAATGTAATGTAGCTAAAAGTTAGCTACAAACTTTAATATTTTATAGCTAAGAATTAATACATATTGCTACAAGAATTTTTGATGTGGCTATATTGATAAAAAATTTGCCACGAAAAATTTATATCTGTAGCTCATTAGTTTATTCTTTTGCTACAACAAACCAACTTTGTAGCTATCCTTTGTACTTTAGCCACAAAGTGATATATTGTGGCAAAATGTGTAATTTATTTTGCCACAAAAACTTTAACAAGCAGCTGTGTTCACATATTAGCCACGTAGTGTAGCTTTATGTTTAGCTTCAAATTCATTATTTTGTAGCTACAAATGGTCACCAATATCCATGATTAAATTTTTTTTATTATATTTTATTTTCTGAATAAATTTCTATTTACATTTTAAATTAGTGATGAAAAATTTAGTTTATTAGTGACAATAAATGCTTCTGTCACAAATGCATTGCTAAGCCTTTTCTTTTACCTCAAAATCTTTTAAATTTTCAAATATTCCATATCCATGCATATCTTATTTTATGAAATTTTGAAACATAATAAGCTCTGGATGTCAATTACTTCATGCAAACTGACATATCAATAATTTCAAAAGTTAATTCTAAAATATACAATTATATATCTAAAGTTCATGCATTCTCAATATACATACAACTCTTCTACAAGAGAAATAATAAAGTTTATAGAATAAAAACTAGCTATTGGGAGGCTAACCAATAAGATGAACTCAAATTTAAATACTTGTCAAACTAAACTAATACAAACTATGTACATTGGGTTAGATATTTTTTCTTTATCTATAAAGTTCTAAGGTTCCACATCAAAAAAAAATTAAGTATATTTGATTTGCGGATTCAAGACGATGCCACCCGATTGCATTCAAGGAAGAAATAGCTTCAATCCTTACATTCAAGAATTTAGATGCACCCTGTAAATTCAAAAGAAACAACAATTAGCACAAAAAGGATGAGCAAACCCAAGAAAAACTATAATACAAAGATACAAGTTTAATTTGTAAAAAATATTAATAAAATTTCAAGAAGAAAAAATAATGTCTTGATAATTCTTCTACACGAATTTTTAACAAATAACAAAATGTAATACTCAAAGTAACAGCACAAGTACACAAACCTGTAAACTTTTTAGAAAATTTCCTAAAAAATCTTCATCCCAACATTACATCCTTGTAATTTTCAAGTTTTCACGCTAAATTTATATATAAAATATAAGACACAATATTTATTAAATTATTGGGATAATCAGTAAAAGTTAACCCAGACTCTAAGTCACATATATATACAAGAAGACATGAATATAATTGGGAAGAAACAAGACACCGATCTAACAATGGTTGAAGAAGAAAATGAGAAAGCGGGAGGTGGGAGTGGCGGCTGAGAGGGGGAGGATTTGAGGTGGAAATTAGGTTTTGGCTTGGCTTTGTCGTTGTTTTACTTTTTCTTATATACTAATGTTGCTGCTTTCACTTGTTACTTGAATAAAAATACAAATACTATTTTTTGGTGCTTCAGTACAAAACTACAAATCAATAAATGCAATAAAGTAAATAGCAAATACATATTAGAAAATTAACTATGCAAACAAAAAATAAATATATAATTTGCGTCAAAATAGAATAAAAGCAAATATTTTCATGCAATAAAAATATTTCGTGACAATTCTTTTCTATGAGATATTATATTTATATTTGTTATATCATTATATTTTAATTATATTAGCTTCTTAGGGATTGATAGACTTGTAAAGATCCTAATTAGTATATATAATTTATCATCAAATATATCTGTTTGAAAATTGATTCATCGACTTATAACTTACTCAAATCCTCCCCCT
>MU739593.1:6592-36087 GCA_026770625.1 Nicotiana glauca
GTGTGTTTAGATGTATTCATAAACATGAATGAGTTAATGTATGTAGGTCATTTATAATACACTAACATAGATATGTATACATTTAATAGAATACAGATGTTAATGCTCTTTGTGTTGATGCAAGAGTGGAGGGTAATACTACATCGTAGATGCTATGCAACATACCACCTATAGGCCAAGAGGGTGTATCTAAAGAATTTGATGTATCGCAGTTTGAGCTGGACGACAAGTTTCTTCCAAATCAAATTCCAGAAACTAGAATTGTGATACATCATAGAGCAAAAATTGCTGAATCAACCCCATTACCCTCTCATAGGAATTGGCGACCAAGTTGATGGTATTCTTCGCCTTACGAGTCTAACTTCGACTCCGCAGGTTAGTCAATTATTAAATAAAAAAATATTTTATAAAGTTATGATCTATTTCCCCATGGTATCTATAATTAAATATCTTTATTCATGACTTCAATTAGCAATAGGTACTTTAGTAAAGTTGACTCCCATATTTGAAGAAAGCCACCTATTTGAAGATGATTTAATATCGGGGATACATCCTACATTAGTCATTCAGGAATACGAGAAATGAGTTCGTGATGGTCTTCTCGCTAGACATGAACAGAAGTGAGTTTTTTCCCCGGTATGTCTATTATGTATTTATATTTTTTAAAATGGATATAATGGTTTTTACCAAATCCTTTTAGAAGTAATTTGGAAGATCATTACAAGAAGAACAAGTCAACACTTCATATACCGTTGAATTTTGGAGTTGATCAAGTCAATTCAAAAAATTGGTTTTACCTTCTCTCGTTTGACGGTAAACTATGAGATGACAATGTAAGCTATACCCCTTCCAACTCCAGTTTAATGCATTATTTTATGATTGGGTTGTCTAATTGTATAATTCACAATTTGAGCTCTCACACAAATTTATATTTATATTGTTCATTTGCTATGCAAGCATTCTGTTATTCATATGTCTTACAGGATTTTTATGTACTTAACTGTATTTAGATGCATCGTTTACACATGTATTTAATATTATTCATTTGTATTTATATTTTTCATTATTAGTTTCTGATTAGTTCCTGTCTTGTATTTAAAAGTATGCATTTTGTATTAATATTGTTCATGATTTATTTCTGATTAATTCCTTTCTTGTATTTAATAGTATGCCAAATTGTATTCAATTATTTTTTAACCTTTAATATAAAGAATTATGTTCATTTCATTTATTTTCAGCACCTGATAAGTCTATATAAAGTTATTATATTCAGTTTCTTTTCCTTAATTTCATTCAAGTTACTAACGCTATGAATTTGAATTTATATATTGCATATTGACGTCATATTTTAATATTTGAGAAAGAAGGAAAAGTACAACCAAACAGCCAACTTCAAGTATACAACTATTGATTGTATGTTCAAGACAAGAATCGCTGAAATCTTCGACAGGTATGCTGATACAGATAGTAATGCAAATGTAGCCAAAAAAGAGGATGTGGTATGTGAGTAAATAAGGGGCTACAGATTGCTAGCTAATGTACCTTGGCATACTGTTGATAATGTCTTGATACCAGTCAACTTGAAGGACAAACTACACTGGATATTGGCTGTTGTCTCATTCAAGGAGAGATGTATCAAAGTGTATGACTCATACAGATCTACGTGCCATGATGCCTATATAGCTTCTGAGATAGATAAGCTTGATAAGCTTGTACCTCCGTATCTATCAATCAGTGGCTTTTACAGAGATAAGCAGGGCATAGATTGGTCTCATGACTCAGCATACACTAACAAGTCAAATACAAATCCTTTTGATGTGGTTTTGATATCAAATTTGCCTCAACAAAAAGCTGGGAGCATGTATGTATTCAATCATCATGCTTGTATCATTTATAAATCTAATAGTATGAATTATTTTTAGTTGTTTCAATCTACACTTTTCAGGGATTGTGGGCTACATGTTGCGGCATATGTAGAGTTTCTGAGCACTTTTGGTGAGGTTCCACAAATAAAATTTGATGTCAATATACTCCATCAAAGATATGGTGCTCTCCTATGGGACTATGCTATGCAGAAGATAGACGTTGATGCCATAAGTGAGAATGAAGCACCCTTAAAGATTGCTAGGCAAATCACGAAGTCAGATTCGTCGTTGAAGATAGTGTTAGATTAGTTTTAGGTGAATGTATTTTTGGAAGGTTATTTTATGTGAATACTACTTTTTGAATATTATTTTGGTGAAGATGGTCTTCAGTTAAGAAAAAACTATGTTTTAATCACTGTATCCACAATGTTTATATATGACCATTTCAACTATTCAATCTATGTTTTATTATTTTGTGCATAAGTATTCACACTTAATCTATATGTTGTATTCATATGTATCCAACATGTTATATTCATATATGCTCAACTGGGTTGGTTATTATGTATTTAGATTCAGTCACTTGGATTGTATAGCCAAGTCTGAAACTTAATATTACAGGTTTTATACGTATGTATTCAACCTGTTATATTTTATATTTTTAGGCAGGTTATATTCATACTTATACAAATGTGTATGTATTTGTATTGTTTTGTTGGATTTCTATATTCAAGTCAGACACAATGTATAAGATAATTTGTATTTTCGTATGTATTCAACATGGTATATTAGTATTTAATCAGATTCAGTCGTGTGAATAATACATCCAAGTTAGAAACTGAATAATACATGGGCTATAAGTATTTATTCAGCAGATTGTATAAGTATATATTCAACCTGTTATGTTAAATGAGTATGTAGATGTATTGTGCTTGGATTTGTATATTCAAGTCAGACACTTTGTATTCCAATGTATTCATTAGGTTGTTTTCAACAGAATTTAACAGAATGTATTCATATATATACAGGAGGGATTTTTTTAGTTTGTCCATTCAAAAATATTATACTTACTGAATTATGTATTCACACAACAATATAACTAACAATATCTAGAACTTACTCATGAAAAGGTGCAAAATATTATTACACCCCAGGTTTTCGTGTGTGAAAGTACGCCATAAGTAAAGTAACGAAAGTTCAAAAATGAGATATTATATTTCGCATTATCGTACATTAAAGCGTCGCCGTGCGTTAAAGCTTCGTCGTAAGATTAATCAACATAAATTCGAGAATAAGATTTATTTTGGGATTATAAGTATTACGCTATTAATAACAAGAGATAATTAAGTCCTATGAAGGATAAAAGGGTACACGAATTAAGAAAAGGAGTTCCGTTGAAAGTGGCCAATTTGGGATAAAATACGGGTCAAGCGATAATACCCGATAATTGTAAACTAGTACCATGCAAGGTATCATATAACCACAGTAGTGTAATACATAAAGTATATATGAAGTATTTGGAAAATAAATAGAGTTTTAAGTAATTTGTAATAATTTTTAAATTATACGGGTAATTGATTAATTACCGAGTAACAAGACATTATCCGATTAACTAATGAGGGGATAAAACTTAATTAATTATACCCAAAATACATGTGACAACATATGAAATGACTAAGCAAGTATTTAATCTAGGTGGCAACCTAGGAAATGATTATTATCCACAAATTTGATACTTGTCCAAGTCTTGGAACAAAGGATACAAAAGTGACGTTTAGTCACTTTCAGAAATTGGCAACATGGACGTCTTTCTAAATTAATAACGTTAGAAGCTTCTTTCTTAGTTTTAAAGGTTGAGGAACATAAACCTCATTGTACAAAAGGCGTCCAACAATCCTTTCACATGAAATCAAGGTATTCTTTTGCAATTATAATGATTATATATATGTTAAAATGGAGAAGTCTTTTGTAAGAAGATGGCTCCTCCTCTTGTAACGTTGCTTTCAGCAGAGCCTGAAATTCAGTATGTTGCATCAAGGAAACGTCAGAAGCAGAAAATAATTTTGTTTCAATTTCAAAGAATCCAAGCTTCAAGCATAGGTTTCGTTCAAGAATTTCGCAAAAACAGGTATGTTAAGGCTAATTTTTTCTTCTTTTGGCATGATCCAATTAACGATACATAAACGTAATAATATTCCATAAGTGATTCTACTCTTAGCAGTTATTCCCTATTGAGGTATATGATAAAAATGTGGAATGAAGTTGTGTATGGTATATGATAGAGAAGTTAATGTTTATAATATAGTGATACATGTACATGCATCTTCATGTATTTACCACCGTGCTACGGTCGATCGGGCAGTTACCACCGGTTGGGTAGTTATGTATCATTATTTACCGCCGGTTGGGCAGACATGCATATTAAATTACCACCGAGCTATGGCCGGTTGGGCAGTTACATATTCACCACCGAGCTACGGCCGGTCGGGCAGTCATGCATTTACCACCGCGCTATGGTTGGTCGGGCAGTTACCACTTATCACTTGGGCAGTCATGCATCATATGATATGAATAATAGTCTCAAAGCGAAGCATTATATATGTAAGTATGAATATACGGTAGCACTTCAGAGATGCAGGTTGATTCTTATATGTCTGTAATTAATGTTGACTTATTATTATATTTCAGTCATGCCTTACATACTCAGTACATTATTCGTACTGACGTCCTTTTGTTGGGGACGCTGCATTCATGCCTGCAGGTATAGATAATTAGTTTGACAAGCCCTCATCGTAGACGAGATTGGCATTCAGTGAAGGATCGGTAAGACTCCATCTCATTCGGAGTGCAGCCGAGTCTATGAGTTATCATGTCAGAGTTTTGCTACAGATTTATGGGTAGGCCGGTACCTTATCCCATTTGATGTCAAGTTATCTTAGAGGTTTTGTAGACAGACGTTCATTTTGTATAGTATGTCAAAGGCCTTGACGGCCCATATGTATTCATGTTTTAAGAAAAATTATTTATTGATATAGTGTATGACCACTTATAGTTATACATTGTGAGTTGTGGCCATGTTGGCCCATGATGATCACAGAAAAAAATGAGTTACAGAGTGGTTCGCTCGGGCCAGCTCGGCACCACGTGCCTCCCCAGGTTCGGGGCGAGACATAGTAGTATCAGAGCAGTTTTGTCCTAGGGAGTCTACAAGCCGTGTCTAGTAGAGTCTTGTTTATGGGTGTGTTGTGCACCACACTTATAAGCAGGAGGTTATAGGAAATTTAGGATTGTCACTCTTTCTTCTTACTCTAGATCGTGTGGTAGAGGACACTTATAAGAATTCAAGTTCCAAAATTCTATTTTATTCATAATAAAACGATGCCTACATTTGGGAAGAAGGATTGGAAAGAGAGATAGTTGTGGAAGAGCTGAGTGAGAGGAATTAGAATTTTTGTATGATGCCTACGATAAGTAAATATGAGGTCTTTAGCAGATCATGAGTGTACTGAAAGGTGTAAGCTTCCTGGTAAGAAGCCTTAAGGAAAGAATGCCTATCCACCTTTATGGTGAAAGACAATGAGAAATTAAAAAGATAAATACAAGTTTCAACCAGCAAAAGAAACAAGACGAAGAAGGTTACGAGGCAACCAGTTAATGAAGGTTAACAACGTTTATAATTGAGGTAGAGAAACATAAGCTTTTTGAGTTATATTCAATAATAATAGAGATATATACAATTGGT
The DNA here is from genome assembly GCA_026770625.1 of Nicotiana glauca. NCBI lineage: Eukaryota > Viridiplantae > Streptophyta > Magnoliopsida > Solanales > Solanaceae > Nicotiana > Nicotiana glauca. The sequence goes on from MU739593.1 coordinate 12,200, forward strand.
GGCACCTCTTCCAGATATGCCCTATGAGGGTTAACAAAAGCAGTATAAGAAAGATATGATGGATGAATTGATTGCGTCAGTTGACATTTCCGAAGGATATTTCAAATATGCTAATAGATCTCTTTATGAGACACCTAGATGGTGCACTCTAAAATAGTGCAGCCAGATATGAATACTACAAAGACATGCATTATAAGCCTTGAAGGGATAAATATTACCTTAGTATGGCTCGTGTCCCCAGTATAGCGAGAACATTAAGCAACTTGAAAAGCCACTAGATGGAGCAAAGGAAAGCTAAAAGCAAAAGAATATCGTATTGAAGTTTTCACAAGAAAAGAGATAGCATAAATATTAGCAAAGTAATGAGAAGAGAGATATGGAAGCATTATGAATAAGGTACGATACATGGATGAAAATGGTAGAGTGTTACAGAACTTATAGTCAAGTGAAGGAAGATATGAAAGGTGATGGGCCTTAAGACAACAAAAGAGTATAGGTCATAAGGTTATATACTCATTTCGAGAGATAAGTTTGTGACTTCAACGCGACTACCAGAGGGGAGAGTTAATCCCCAGACTAACAGAAATCAGTATGGATTGGTGAACAAGATAAACTAAACATGAATTAAGGACTTAATGACTAGTGATAGTCGCCATCATAAGAACTTCAAATTTTGTTCCGCTAATAATAGAATGGACGGCAAAAGAAGATTCATGAGAAATTCAGAGAAGGATCATTCAGGAAGGCGCTTCCTTACAGCAAGCAATGTAAGCAAAGTTCAGCTTAAGGGACTGTATGTACCAAAGGTGCGAGTACACTAATAGAGTTTCAAGTTATGGATGTGAATTACACCTAGGTGGAAGAGAGGTCAGTAAAGAGATAGAAGATACGATGCGAGATTTTAAGGTAAGTAAGGTAAATGTGAACAACGTACGAGATACCTAAAGATAGAAGATAGTGAATAGTCTATACTTCGGATAGAAGGCTATAAGCACGGGGATCCAATAACAGGGAATGATAGCGGCATCGTCAGCGACATGTCATACAACCTATAATTCCTAAGTACTGAGAGATCTAGTTAAGAGAATAGAGAAAACTTGGAGACAATGTGATGTCTCGCTTGAAATTCTAGAATAACATAAGGAAATTTATGGTGCAAGCAAGTTGAAGAAAAGTTTATATATGAATATATATAGGTCGCAAGCTAAAATATGGTAGAGAAATAAAGTTTTAAGGAAACATGAGTGAGGATGAGGAATGGCAAGTGAAAAGGTGACGAGAATGGATAAGTACTCAGGATTAAGTCTATGAGAATAAGAGAGATAATGGTTTCTCTAAGTTATTGAAAGTTTAGTATAGCTTGAATGAACTCAAAGAAATCTAAGATTAATACAATTTAAAAAGAATGAAATGCTGACCTAGTAATAAAATGGGGGTATAATTGTGACAGATAAATGATGACGTTTGGGCTTCATTTGAATACTGATTTGTAAAAAAAAGAGAGAAAATAGAAGAAGAGAAGGAGAGAAGATTTCGCTGGTGGCACGAAATTAGGATACTCCCATAAGGTGAATCACATCGAGACATTATTAAATATGATTATGGAAATCACTTCAATTATTCCTCAATACAACGTAAGTACTAGCGGTAATGTATTAAGTAAGAAGTTTCAAGTCTTCAAGTAAAGGATTATAGATCAATATTGATGCGAATCAACAATGGTCAGATATAAGTTACAAAGTATGACATGAGATTAGGTAATGATTCTTAAGCCGAACGATAATGAAGGGGCATTGAATGACTGAGATTTGTACCTAAAGTGTAGGAAACAAAAGTAACTGGAAGATTGGTAAGCATACCTCAGTAAAGGTAGATTGAAGCAAAAATTATGGTATAGTATAACCCATGTAAATGCAGTAAAGTCGTATGAATGGGAAAACATATCTATGAAATGAGATATGGCCATATTTGCAAGTTTTACAAAGTATCGAGCAAAGAAATTTAGTACACCTATAGATATCCAAAGGGACATCTTGTCAAAGTTCTGTATATGTTCCCAAACTAAGGAAAGGCGATTGGCTAAAAGCTAAAGGAAAGAGTCCCATATGTGCACATAGTAGGAAGAAGTCATACAGGTTGCATGACAAAAGGTAGCAACATTTACAAGATTGAATGAATTCCGACCACAAGTCGTGGTGCGTGAGAGAGGCCTAAAGAGGGGAATGCCCTAGCATTTGGATTTACACACAGAACAGTTGCCATGATGGAAAGAAGAGTACAAAGTATTCAGAAGACATAAGTTATAAAAATGATAGAGTGCACTAGTTAACATTCGAGGACAAATGTTCCAAAGGGGGGAATGATGTTACACCCCAGGTTTTCGTACGTGAAATTACGCCATAAGTAAAGTAACGAAAGTCCAAAAATGAGATATTATATTTCGCATTATCGTACATTAAAGCGTCGCCGTACGTTAAAGCTTCGTCGTAAGATTAATCGACGTAAATTCGAGAATAAGATTTATTTTGGGATTATAAGTATTACGCTATTTATAACAAGATATAATTAAGCCCTATGAAGGATAAAATAGTACACGAATTAAAGAAAAGGAGTTCCGTTGAAAGTGGCCAATTTGGGATAAAATACAGGTCAAGCGACAATACCCGATAATTATAAACTAGTACCATGTAAGGTACCATATGACGCGGTAGTGTAATACATAAAGTATATATGAAATATTTTGAAAATAAATAGAGTTTTAAGTAATTTGTAATAATTTTTAAATTATACGGGTAATTGATTAATTAGCGGATAACAAGACATTACTCGATTAACTAATAAGGGAATAAAACTTAATTAATTATACCCCAAAATACATGTGACAACACATGAAATGACTAAGCGACTATTTAACCTAGGTGGCAACCTAGGAAATGATTATTATCTACAAATTTGATACTTGTCCAAGTCTTGGAACAAAGGATACAAAAGTGACGTTTAGTCACTTTCAGAAAGGGGCAACATGGAAGTCTTTCTAAATTAATAACGTTAGAAGCTTCTTTCTTAGTTTTAAAGGTTGAGGAACATTAACCTCACTGTACAAAAGGCGTCCAACAATCCTTTCACATGAAATCAAGGTATTATTTTGCAATTATAATGATTATATATATGATTAAATGGAGAAGTCTTTGTAAGAATATGGCTCCTCCTCTTGTAACGTTGCTTTCAACAGAGCCTGAAATTCAGTATGTTGCATCAAGGAAACGTTAGAAGCAGAAAATAGTTTCGTTTCAATTTCAAAGAATCCAAGCTTCAGCATAGGTTTCGTTCAAGAATTTCGCAGAAACAGGTATGTTAAGGTTAATTTTTCCTTCTTTTGGCATGATCCAAGTAATGATACGTAAACGTTATAATATTTCATAAGTGATTCTACTCTTAGCATTTAAGAATGCCTATGCTATTCATTCCGGTAAAGTGTTATTCAAGCATGTTTACTTATGTCCCTAGTCCCTATTGAGGTATATGATAAAAATGTTGAATGAAGTTGTGTATGGTATATGATGGAAAAGTTAATGTTTATAATATAGTGATACATGTACATGCATCTTCATGTATTTACCAACGTGCTACGGCTGATCGGGCAGTTACCACCGACTGGGCAGTTATGTATCATTATTTATCGCTGGTTGGGAAGACATGCATATTAATTTACCACCGAGCTATGGCCGGTTGGACAGTTACATATTCACCACCGAGCTACGACCAGTCGGGCAGTCATGCATTTACCACCACGCTACGGCTGGTCGGCAGTTACCACTGATCAGTTGGGCAATCATGCATCATATGATATGAATAATAGTCTCAAAGCGAACCATTATATATGTAAGTATGAATATATGTAGCACTTCATAGATGCAGATTGATTCTTATATGTCTGTAATTAATGTTGATTTATTGTTATATTTCAGTCCTGCCTTATATACTCAGTACATTATTCGTACTGACGTCCTTTTGTTGGGGATGCTGCATTCATGCCTGTAGGAATAGATAATTAGTTTGACAAGCCCTCATCGTAGATGATATTGGCATACAGTGAAGGATCGGTAAGACTCCATCTCATTCGGAGTGCAACCGAGTCTATGAATCATCATGTCAGAGTTTTGCTACAGACTTATGGGTAGGCCGGTACTCTGTCCCATTTGATGTCAAATTATCTTAGAGACTTTATAGACAGACGTTCATTTTGTACAGTATGTCAGAGGCCTTGACGGCCCATATGTATTAATGTTTTAAGAAAAATTGTTCATTGATGTAGTGTATGACCACTTATAGTTATACATTGTGAGTTGTGGCCATGTTGGCCCATGCTGATCACAGAAAAAATGAGTTACAGAGCAGTTCGCTCGGGCCAGCTCGGCACCGAGTGCCAGCCACGCCTCCCCAAGTTTGGGGCGTGACAAATGTATTATATGAAAATGTCATCGGAATCTATGACACATCGTTGGAACACTAAGACAATTCAGAATGTGACCTAGTCCTACGTGGAGTATTTCTACATGTTCACTTATAATGTCCTCCCTGCCCACATATGCTATATGAATGTTGATGTTTCAGCTGCAGTAATTCACTTAACAACTTATCACGCTTCTTCTTTGGCCTTCTAGGAGGTCTTTTCAATTTTGGTGGTAATACAACTTCCTCTGCAATATGTGCTGGTATATTTGTCACGATCCCAAAATCCTAATAGGCCGTGATGATGCCTATCCTGGAACCAGTGTAACGACCCGGCCGGTCATTTTTGGAATTTATGCCCCGATCCCCCATTTACTTCTTTCCCTAAGTTCATTTCTACTATTTTGGTTTGCCGGGATATTCGGTGTTAGGATTTGGAGTGTTTTGGGACACTTAGTCCCTAAATGAGAGCTTAAGAGTTGAAAATGGTCCATAATCGGAACAATGTAAAGACGGCCTTGGAATGGAAATCCGATATTTCCATTAGCTCAGTTAGGTGATTTTGGGGTTGGGAGCGTGTTCGGAATGTATTTTAGAAGTCTGTAGCTCATTTAGGCTTGAAATGCCGAAGTTTGTATTTTTGAAGTTTCCGGTTCGATAGTGAGTTTTTGATTCGAGGGTCGGAATGGAATTTTGAAAGTTGCAGTAGCTCCATCATGTCATTTGGGATGTGTGTGCAAAATTTTAGGTCATTCAGACGTGCTTTGGTTAGGTTTTTGATCGAAAGCATAATTGGAAGAAATTTGAAGTTCTTAGGCTTGAATCATTGATTAAATCGGGTTTTCGGTGTTGTTTTAGGTGTTTTAAGGATTGGTACAAGTTCGAATAAGGTATTAGGTGGTATTGGTGCTTTTGGTTGAGGTCCCGGGTGCCTCGGGATGATTTCGGATGGTTGACGGAAAGATTTAAAGTTGAATGGGCTGCTGAAGTTCTGGTACCTGTCATAACCGCACCTGCAGTTTGGTTTGCGCAGGTGAGGAGCCGCAGAAGCGGCTGGCCCATCACAGATGCGGAACCTTGGGTCTTTATTGAAACCGCAGAAGCGGGGTATTTTCCGCAGAAGCAGAATTTGCAGGTGCTGTATACGACCGCAGAAGCGGAGCCTGGTAACTTAAGGGAAAGCCGAAGAAGCGGCTCACTTTCCGCAGAAGCGGGACCGCAGAAGCGGTCCCTTGTCCGCAGAAGCAGAAACACCTGTTCAGAAAAGGGAATTTCGAGGGTTGAGTTTAAAAAGTTGGAAAAATCAATTGAGAGCTCGGGAGGAACAATTTTGAGTGGGTTTTGAAGAGAAGATCATTGGGTAACATTTCCTTAATCCCTTTTAGTTGTGTTCCATCAATATATAGCTTAATATATCAACTAATTTCGAATTTGGAATCAAAATGGGGGAAAACTTCTTAGACCAAACAATTGGGTTTTGAGTGAGCATTTGACCTCCGATTTGGGAAATTTTTATATGGTTAGACTCGTGAGAGTACGAGAGTTCTGAAAATGTAAAAATTATTCGATTATGAGACGTTGGCCTGAGGGGCATTATGCTCATTTTTACCTATTTTCGCGCCTAGTTTTAAATTTAATAGTGGAATCAGTTGTTTGCAATATTATTTATGATATGTAATTGAATTGAATAGATTTGCTCCATTTGGAGTCGGATACTTGTGGCAAAGGCATGGTTCCTAGTTGATTATTGAGCCGGTTCGAGGTATGTGGCTTGTCTAACCTTGTGTGGGGGACCTTTCCCCTTAGGACATGATCTTTGAATATTTGAATGCCTCTACGTGAGGCGACGAGCGCGTACTTGAGCTAATTGTTGTAAACCCATTTCTACTTGAAGTATTTAAATTGAGATTTCCTGTTTACTTGTTCATTTTAGACTGTAAGTTTAAACCAGTGCTAGCTTAGAGAAGCATGTTTAGCTGACTTACTTGCTTAATTGTTTAACTGTACTATTTGTACTCTGTGAAGCATGTTAGGCTATAAATTACTATTACTTGTACTGATTTTAGCATTTATTCTGAGATTATGAGTTGTTGTGTGTTTAATTTGGGATTACGGGACGGCTTCCCGGGAGATCCCCCTGTACTTGATATATTCTGGATTGAGAGTACGGGATACCAAAAGATCCCTGACACATGTATTTCTATATATATTGGGATACTAAGAGATCCCCGGCTTACTTATTGAGGATACCAAGAGATCCTCGGGATACCAAGAGATCCTCGGGATACCAAGAGATCCCTGGTGCATATGATGAGGATACCAAGAGATCCTCGTGATACCAAGAGATCCCCGACTATTATTCCTTGCTGAAAGCAGTGTTCCTTGTATTGTTACCTTTGTTTACTATTATTGCTTTTCCTTATTTATCTGGTTTAGATTCGCGAGGTAGACTTTATTCAAACTATTTCCGTTATATTATTATTTATTATATTTTATCTCAGTAGGGCCCTGACCTTCCTCGTCACTACCCAACTGAGGTTAGGCTTGGCACTTACTGAGTACTGCTGTGGTGTACTCACACCTCTTCTGTGCATATTTTTTATGTGCAGATCCAGGTACCTCTTCCCAGGCATATCATCCTCGTGGTGGAGAGTTCTAGTTGAGACTTTAGGTATATCTGCTACGTCCGTAGACCAGGAGTCTCTATTCTATTCCAGCTTTTGCAGATAGTTCCTTTCTTTCCTTTCATGTTGTTTAGACATTCTGGTGTAGAGCAGATTACAACATTCTATTAGTCTGTGTTGCCTATGAGTTTCTGGGTTTTGGGATTTGAGTTGTAGACTTTCGCATTTGTTTTGGGTTGTATACGCCGAACGACCTTATATGCAGTCATTATTTTATATATGTTCAGTTTTAATTAATTATTCCGCAAGTTATATTAAATTTCCGCATTGTTAGGCTTACCTAGTTGTAGGATCTAGGTGTCATCACGGCATGTTCATAGAGGGTAAACTGGGGTTGTGATAAGTTGATATTAGAGCTCTAGGTTCATAGGAGTCACGAAACACAGGCCGATTTATTAGAGTCTCGCTGATCGGTACGGAGACATCTATACTTATCTACTAGAGGCTATGTAACTGTTTAGGAAAAATCTTCATTTCATTTGAATTCCTTGTCGTGCGATATTTTTGACATCAATTCTGAACTTCTGTCTTCTATTCTCTCACAGATGATGAGAACACGTGCTACACGAGATGACCAGGCACCCGTGCCCCCTACTGCAGCCGTTAGAGGCCAGGTCCGAGGTAGAGGTCGAGGACGCGCACGTGGTGCAGCCAGAGCACCTGCGCGAGCTGCCGCCGAGGTACCACCAGCAGATCCAGCCAGAGCCCAGGCACCTGGCACACCTACTACTGCCACTACTACTCCAACGCTCCAGGAGCCTTTGTCTCAGTTCATGAGCATGTACATCACCTTAGCTCAGGCAAGGTTGCTTCCCCTTGCCGTAGCCACATCCCAGGCCGGGGGAGGAGCACAGACTCCCACCATCCGCACTCCTGAGCAGCGCGTGCAAGTTGAGCAGGCTCCTGAGATTATTCCCGCACCGCCTGCAGTGCTAGTTCAGCCCGAGGATGGGTCAGTTGCTTCAGAGGACGAGAAGCAGAGACTTGAGAGGTTCAAGAAGTATGATCCCCCAGTGTTCAGTGGATTAGCATTAGACGATGTCTTGGGATTTCTAGAGGAATGTCACCGTATTCTTTGCACTATGGGCATAGTGGAGTCCAGAGGGGTTTCTTTCACTGCTTTCCAGCTTTGGGGAGCCGCCTATGATTGGTGGCGCACTTATGAGATAAACAGTCCAGTTGAGGCTGCTTCACTGACTTGGACCCAGTTCTCGGAGATGTTTATGAGAGAGTTTGTCCCCCAGAGTCTTAGGGATGCATGGCGCGCAGAGTTTGAGCATTTCGCCAGGGTGCTATGACGGTTTCTTACTATGCTATCCGTTATACCAGGTTGGCCAGGCATGCACCAACTTTGGTAGCTACAATTCGGGAGAGAGTTCGCAGGTTTATTGAGGGTCTTATTCCACCCATTAGATCTAGCATGGTTCGAGAGTTGGAGATGGACATACCTTATCAGCAGGTAGTGAGCATTGCTAGGAGGATTGAGAGTATGCTCGCCAGGGAGCAAGGGGAGAGAGAGGCCAAGAGGTCTCGAGAGTCGGGCCACTACTTTGGTGCCCGTACCCCAGCAACAGGTCGACATGGTAGGGGTTTTGTGGGTTTCCCCATTCATTCAGCTCTTCCAGCAGCCACCAGTGCTCCAGCTCCGCCTATACCTCAGGAGCCTCACTATGCACCTCTAGTTTCCTGCGCGCCTCCTGTGCGGGGTGCTTTTAGAGGTCAGTCTAGCAGACCTGGCCCTAGCCAGTCACAGCCACCACATCCTCCCAGAGCTTGTTTTAAGTGTGGTGATACCCTTCATGTGGTGAGGGATTTCCCTAGACTTGGGAGGAGTGCACCTCCATAGACTGCTCAGCCACATCATGCTCCTCAGGCCATGATCACAGCTCCCGCTGCTGCCCCATCTGCCCAGCCAGCTAGGGGCGGAGGTCAGGGAGGTAGAGGTCGCTCTCTCTCGAGAGGCCAGGCCAGATATTATGCTATTCCTGCTCCCACTGAGGCTGTTGCCTCCGATTCTATCATTATAGGTATTATACTAGTTGTCACAGAGAGGCATCAGTTCTATTTGATCCAGGCTAGGGGTGTCAATGGATATTTAAAAACCGACTAAACCGACCGAACCGTACCGAACCGATTTTTAGGTTTCTGTTTAAAAAACCGTAGGTTTTTATATAAATCTATAACTGCACCAATAATTAGGGTAGGTTTTTATTTTATAAAAATAAATCGAAAAAATACCGAACCGTACCAAATAAATTTTACATGTGGAAAATATATTTATCTATTAAGTTTAAAAATAATAATGCATTAAATTTTTCTTTGGGCCTTGAAATTATGAAAACTATTACAAGCCAACAAGTAATTAAGCTCAAAATACTAATTCCTAAATTCCATTATGCTACTTCTACTTAAATTAAGTTATTTCAAGTATCATTATTAGCAAGACACAAAGTAGTCTAGTGATTATGAGTAGCAAACTACAATGTATTGAATATGTTTCCTTTCACTCGTTTGATTTATATTTTATTTACTTTACTTGGTTTCTTTTATGTTGTTGTAGAATAGTTGATGGATCTATACCAATATTATCAAAGGCGAAAAGCACAAAAAAACTCTATGGACCGTTGGGGCTAAAAGCGCAAAGCGCAAAGCGCAAAGCGCAAAGCGCAAAGCGCAAAGCGCAAATAAAGCGCGGGCTTTAATGAAAAAAGGCGCAACTAGAAAAAAGTAAAAATGTGTATATGCAGTCCAAAACTAATAATTATAAGCATGAATAACAAATATATGAACAAAGAAATTGGAAAAAAATTACGATAAAGTAAGATATCAATTGTTTAATGTCACCTTTTTATGATTATATTCATTGGCAAGGAATAGTATGCCATAGAGCCTTGATGCGATACTAAAGCGCCCACAAAGCGAGGGAAAGCGCTCAACATGTTTTGAGCCTCGTTTCAGGGCTTAAGCATGCCTTTGACAACACTGATCTATACTCTAGCCATATTTCTTTTTTTTAATTCACCATCCTTTAAACAGTAAAAAACATATAGAGAGTTTTCTAAGTCCGTAAAATAATGTATGCTATTGCATTCTACTTCTATTAATGAATTTTACATTACATTTAGAAAAAATACCAAAAATTAACCTAACCGTACCGATCCGAAGAGAAACCGACATGATTGAGATGGTTTCAAAAAGTCTAATTTTGGTTATATATAATAGAATAACCGAAAAATTGGTATGGTATAAATTTTATAAAATAACCGACCGAACCGAACCATTGACACCCCTAATCCAGGCTCTACTTATTCTTATGTGTCTTCTTACTTTGCTCCGCATTTGGGTGTGCCTTGGGATTCTTTGAGTTCCCCCGTTTATGTTTCTACTCCTATGGGATTTTCTCTTGTTGTGGACCGTGTTTATCGATCATGTTTGGTTACTATTCATCGTTTTGAGACCAGAGCGGATTTATTGTTACTCGGTATGGTGGATTTTGACATTATTTTAGGCATGGACTGGTTGTCGCCCCATTTTGCTATTCTTGATTGCCACGCCAAAACCGTGACGCTGGCTATGCCAGGTATTCTGCATATTGAGTGGAGTGGTACCTTAGATCACACTCCCAGTAGAGTTATCTCTTTTCTTAAAGCTCAGCGTATGGTTGAGAAGGGGTGTCACACGTATTTAGCTTATGTGAGAGATGTCAGTATTGATACCCCTTCTGTTGATTTTGTCCCAGTGGTACGGGATTATCCTGATGTGTTTCCAGCTGATCTTCCGGGTATGCCACCTGATAGAGACATTGATTTTTGTATTAATTTGTTGCCGGGCACTCAACCCATTTCCATTCCTCCGTATCGTATGGATCCTTCTGAGTTGAAGGAGTTGAAGGTCAGTTACACGAATTGCTTAATAAAGGTTTTATTCGACCCAGTGTTTTACCGTGGTGTGATCCTGTCTTGTTTGTAAAGAAAAAAGATGGTTCTATGCGCATGTGTATCGATTATCGTCATTTGAACAAGGTTACAATGAAGAACCATTATACTTTGCCTCGTATTGATGATCTATTTGACCAGCTTCAGGGCGCACAAGTATTTTCTAAGATTTATTTTCGCTCAGGTTATCACCAGTTGAAGATTCGAGAGCCGGATATCCCGAAGACTGCTTTCAGGACTTGGTATGGCCATTACGAGTTCCTTATTATGTCATTTGGGCTGACCAATGCCCCATCAGCTTTTATGCATTTGATGCATAGTGTATTCAGGCCCTATCTCGACTCGTTCTTCATTGTTTTCATAGATGATATTCTTGTATACTCCCGGAGTCGGGAAGATCATGAGCAGCACCTGAGGACAGTGCTTCAGACCTTGAGAGAGAAGAAGTTATATGCAAAGTTCTCAAAATGTAAGTTTTGGTTGAGTTCTGTGGCATTCTTAGGCCACGTGGTATTGAGTGAGGGCATTCAAGTGGATCCGAAGAAGGTGGAGGCCATGCAGAGTTGGCCCAAGCCCTCCGCCGCTACATAGATTCGTAGTTTCCTTGGCTTGGCGGGTTATTACCATCATTTTGTGGAGGGTTTTCATCAATTGCAGCCCCTATGACTAGATTGACCTAGAAGGGTGCTCCATTTCAGTGGACGGATGAGTGTGAGGCGAGCTTTCAGAAGCTCAAGACAGATTTGACTTCAGCCCCTATTTTGATATTGCCTACTGGTTCGGGGTCCTATACAGTTTATTGTGATGCCTTACAGGTTGGACTTGGAGCGGTGTTGATGCAGGACGGTAGGGTGATTACCTACGCGTCCAGACAGTTGAAGATACATAAGAAGAACTACCCCGTCCATGACCTTGAGTTAGCTGCTATTGTTCATGCCTTGAAGATCTAGCGTCATTATTTGTATGGTGTGCCTTGTGAGATTTACATGGATCATCAGAGTTTACAGCACTTGTTCAAGAAAAAAGATCTAAACTTGCGCCAGAGGAGGTGGTTGGAGTTACTGAAGGATTATGACATTACTATTCTGTATCACCCTGGTAAGGCCAATGTGGCGGCGGATGCCTTGAGTTGCCGGGTGGAGAGTTTGGGTAGTTTGGCATATTTACCAGCTTCAGAGAGGCCTATGACGATGGATGTTCAGGCCTTAGCTAGTCAGTTTGTGAGTTAGATCTTTCGGAGCCCAGTCGGGTTCTAGCCTGTGTGGTCTCTCGGTCTTCTCTATTTGATCGTATCCGGGAGCGGCAGTATGATGACCCTCATTTGCTTGTCCTTTAGGACAAGATTCAGCGGGGAGATGCCCGAGATGCAACCACTGGAGATGACGAGGTATTGAGGATGCAGGGCCGGATTTGCGTGCCCAATGTTGATGGTCTTCGAGAGTTGATTTTAGCAGAGGCCTATAGTTCGTGGTATTCCATCCATCCGGGTGCCGCGAAGATGTATCAGGACTTGAGGCAACACTATTGGTGGAGGCGGATAAAGAAAGATATAGTTGGTTATGTGTCTAGATGCCTCAACTGCTAGCAGGTGAAGTATGAGCACCAGCGCTCGGGTGGGTTGCTTCAGCAGATAGAGATTTCAGAGTGGAAATGGGAGCGCATCACCATGGATTTTGTATCTAGACTCCCACGGACCTTGAAGAAGTTTGATGCCATTTGGTTCATTGTGGATCGATTGACCAAGTCCACTCATTTTATTCCAATGTGTACCACCGATTTATCGGGGTGGTTGGCGGAGATTTATATCCGTGAGATTGTCCGTCTGCATGGTATTCCAGCCTCTATTATTTCGGACAGGGGTACTCAGTTTACATCGCAGTTATGGAGAGCCGTGCAACATGAGTTAGGTACTCGGGTGGAGTTGAGCATCGCATTTCACCCCCAGACGGACGGACAGTCTGAGCGCACTATTCTGATTCTGGAGGATATGCTCCGTGCGTGTGTGATTGAGTTTGAAGGGTCTTGGGATCATTTCTTGCCATTGGAAGAGTTTGCTTACAATAATAGTTATCAGTCAAGCATTAAGATGGCGTCGTATGAGGCCTTATATGGTAGGAGGTGTAGATCTCCGGTGGGTTGGTTTGAGTCGGGTGAGGCCAGGCTATTAGGCACAGAGTTCGTGCATGATGCGCTGGAGAAGGTTAAGATGATTCAGGATAGACTCCGTACAGCCTAGTCCGGACAGAAGAGCTACGCAGACATGAACGTCCGTGATGTTTCATATATGGTTGGTGAGCGGGTTCTGCTTCGGGTTTCGCCTATAAAAGGCGTCATGAGGTTTGGGAAGAAAGGAAAGCTGAGTCCGAGGTTTATTGGCCCTTTTGAGATCTTGAGGTGAGTTGGGGAGGTTGCTTATGAGCTTGTCTTACCTCCCAGTTTGGCCGGAGTTCATACGGTATTCCATGTTTCGATGCTCCGGAGATATCATGGTGACCCGTCACACGTGTTGGATTTCAGTTCAGTACAGTTGGATAAGGATCTATCTTATGTTGAGGAGCCAGTGGCTATATTGGACAGGCAAGTCAGAAAGTTGAGGTCAAAGAGCGTAGCTTCAGTGATGGTTCAGTGGCGGGGCCAGCCAGCTAAGGAGGCAACTTGAGAGACCGAGCGGGATATGCGCAGCCGATACCCTCATCTTTTCACTACTTCAGGTATGTTCTCTATGCTCGTTCGAGGATGAACGAATGTTTAAGTGTAGGAGGATGTAACGACCTGGCCGGTTATTTTTGGAATTTGCGCCCCGATCCCCCATTAATTGCTTCCCCTAAATTCATTTCTGCTATTTTGGTTTGCCGGGACGTTTGGTGTTAGGATTTGGAGTTTTTTGGGACACTTAGTCCCTAAATGAGAGCTTAAGATTTGAAAATGGTCCGTAATCGGAACAATATGAAGACGACCTCAGAATGGAAATCCGATGGTTCTGTTAGCTCCATTAGGTGATTTCGGGGTTGGGAGCATGTTCAGAATGTATTTTGGAAGTTCGTAGCTCATTTAGGCTTGAAATGTCGAAGTTTGTATTTTTGAAGTTTCCGGTCCGATAGTGAGTTTTTGATTCGAGGGTCAGAATGGAATTCTAGAAGTTGCAGTAGCTCCGTCATGTCATTTGGGATGTGTGTGAAAAATTTTAGGTCATTCGAACGTGCTTTGGTTAGGTTTTTGATCGAAAGCGTAATTGGAAGAAATTGGAAGTTCTTAGGCTTGAATCATTGATTAAATCGGGTTTTTGGTGTTGTTTTAGGTGTTTTAAGGATTGGTACAAGTTCGAATAAGGTATTAGGTGGTATTGGTGCTTTTGGTTGAGGTCCCGTGGGCCTCGGGATGATTTCGGGTGGTTGACGAAAAGATTTGAAGTTGAATGGGCTGCTGAAGTTCTGGTACCCGTCATAACCGCACCTGCGGTATGGTTTCCGCAGGTGCAGAGCCGCAGAAGCGGCCGACCCATTGCATGCACAACCTTGGGTCTTTATTGAAATCGAGAAGCGGGGTATTTTTTGCAGAAGCGGAATCTGCAGGTGCGGTATAAGACCGCAAAAGCGGAGCCTAGTAACTTAATGGAAAGCCATAGAAGCGGCTCACTTTCCGCATAAGCGGGACCGCAGAAGCGTTCACTTGTTCGCAGAAGCGGAAACACCTCTTAAGAAAAGGGAATTTCAAGGGTTGAGTTTCAAAAGTTGGAAAAATCAATTGAGAGCTCGGGAGAGGGAGATTTTGAAGAGAAGATGATTGGGTAACGTTTCCTTAATCCCTTTTAGTTGTATTCCATCAATATATAGCTTAATACATCATCTAATTTCGAATTTGGAATCAAAATGGGGGAAAACTTCTTAGGCCAAACTATTGGAGTTTTGAGTGAGCATTTGACCTTCGATTTGGGTGATTTTTATATGGTTAGACTCGTGAGAGTAATAGGGTTCTGAATATATGAAAATTATTTGATTCCGAGGCGTTGTCCTTAGGGGCGTTTTGGTTATTTTTACCTATTTTTGTGCCTAGCTTTAAATTTAATAGTGGAATCAGTTGTTTGCAATATTATTTACGATATGTAATGGAATTGAATAGATTTGGGCCATTTGGAGTCGGGTACTCGTGGAAAGGCGTGGTTCCTAGTTGATTATTGAGCCGGTTCGAGGTAAGTGGCTTGTCTAACCTTGTGTGGGGGACCTTTTCCCTTAGGACATGATCTTTGAATATTTGAATGCCTCGTACGTAAGGTGATGAGCGCGTACTTGAGCTAATTGTTGTAAACCTGTTTCTACTTAAAGTATTTAAATTGAGATTTCCTGTTTACTTGTTCATTTTAGACTGTAAGTTTAAACCAGTGCTAGCTTAGAGAAGCATGTTTAGCTGAATTGCTTGCTTAATTGTTTAACTGCACTATTTCTACTCCGTGAAGCATGTTAGGCTAGAAATTACTATTACTTATACTGATTTTAGCATTTATTATGAGATTATGAGTTGTTGTTGTGTGTTTAATTTGGGACTACGGGACGGCTTCCCGGGAGATCCCCTGTACTTGATATATTCTGGATTGAGGGTGCGGGATACCAAGAGATACCTGACACATGTATTTCTATATATATTGGGATACCAAGAGATCCCCAGCTTACTTATTGAGGATACCAAGAGATCTTCGGGATACCAAGAGATCCTCAGTGTATATGATGAGGATACTAAGAGATCCTCGGGATACCAAGAGATCCCTGGTGCATATGATGAGGATACCAAGAGATCCTAAGGATACCAAGAGATCCCCGTCTATTATTCCTTGCTGAGAGCAGTGTTCCTTGTATTGTTAGCTTTGCTTTCTATTACTGCTCTTCCTTATTTATCTGGTTAAGATTCTCGCGGTAGACTTTAGTTAAACTGTTTCCGTTATCTTATTATTTATTATGTTTTATGTCAATAGGGCCCTGAACTTCCTCGTCACTACCAAACCGAGGTTAGGCTTGGCACTTACTGAGTACCGCTGTGGTGTACTCACACCTCTTCTGCGCATGTTTTTCATGTGCAGATCCAGGTACCTCCTCCCAGGGTATTATCCTCGTGGTGGAGAGTTCTAGTTGAGACTTGAGGTATATCTGCTACGTCCCCAGACTAGGAATCTCTATTCTATTCCAACTTTAGCAGATAGTTCCTTTCTTTCCATTCATGTTATTTAGACATTCTGGTGTAAAACAGATTACTACATTCTATTAGCCTGTGTTGCCCGTGAGTTTCTGGGTTTTGGGATTGAGTTGTAGACTTTCGCATTTCTTTTGGGTTGTATAGGCCGAGCGGCCTTATATGCTGTCATTATTTTACATATGTTCAGTTTTAATTAATTATTCCGCAAGTTATATTACATTTCCGCATTGTTAGGCTTACCTAGTTGTAGGAACTAGGTGCCATCACAGCACGTTCATGGAGGGTGAACTGGGGTCGTGACAACTACGCTAGCCAACCATCACATTACTACGCATTTTGTTCAATTATAATAGTTCACAATATAACAATAAACAGTAGTCATAATAAAGAAATAAATTATATAAGTCTAGCGCCCAACTAAACAACTCTAAACAACCTCCCATAACTAGAGTCAATAGTCATGAGCATCTAACGAAGGATAAAACTAACTCTACTAAATATAATATATATATCTCAAAATCAAAACTAAGACTAAATAGGAAAGGACATGGAGAAGCTGTGGACGCTGACAACTACCTCAAATCCCTTGAACTCTGCTTCTATCAGCTAACCAGCTACTGCTGCGAACTAGTACCTGGATCTGTGCACATGGGCACAGGAAGTCTTTGTGAGTACTTCAACTCAGTAATAATGAAAAGAAATCACAGTATGAGAAATATAAAGCACATAGACAGATACACAATTTCACAAAACACATTAAAACACCAACTAATATTCAGCAATTTCTTAAGTCCAAAACCAGTTCAAAATCCTTTAACAACAAGTATAAAATCGATATATCTCGGTAAAATACTCAATAAATCAGTTTGAAAAAGAAGTAAATCATGGTTTAAAACTTTAGAAATATCATCATAAATCTGCCCCTCGGGCCAAAATCATTTATTGCAACAGTTACCCCTCAGGCATTCACTCAACCGCTAAGTAACATCATCATTCAATATCATCATTACTCAGTATCAACCCCGCAGGCAACCATCATCACTTAATATCAGTACCGGCACTCACTAGGGGTGTGTACAGGCTCCGGAGGGGCTCCTACAACCCAAGCGCAATAATAACATAAGGCCTGAAAGCCTTCTCACATCACTCACAAGGCCTGAAAGCCTTCTCACATCACTCATAAGGCTTGAAAGCCTCCTCACATCACTTACAAGGCCTGAAAGCCTTCTCACATCACTCATAAGGCCTGAAAGCCTCCTCACATCCCTCATAAGGCCTGAAAGCCTCCTCACATCACTCACAAGGCGTGAAAACCTTCTTACATCACTCAGCCAGACACTCTCAGATAAAAATCGTGTTCTCGACCCAAAATAGTGTTTCATTTTTCAGAAAATAGTATAAAAATAAAAGACTGAGTGGAAAATCATAACATATCCAGTGAGTAAACATGGTAAAACAGTCCTCCAAAGAGTAAACAAGTCGGCACTAGGCCTAAACATGGCTTACAACCCAAACATATCATAATACATAAATAATAATTAAGCAATAGCCTAAAAATCGGTTTTGCAACTCAATGGTCGCCTAAATAGTGAAGATGTTTCCAACGTTTCAATCTTTCCAGTTCAAAACTAGTGAAATGGTGCATAGTCCGGGGTTTCATACCCTCGGGACAGGATTTCAAGACATTACTTACCTCGAAACTAGCCCGGAATTATTCCACCACACGTTTGCCTTTTGGATCAAACTACGGATGCTCAAAATCTACCAAGTTCAGATTTTTATCATCAATATATGCTTAAAGAATAATTTCCAATCGAAAATTATCGAAATTTCCTCAAAAATTTGAAATCGGGCAAAACTCGACTCCCGGGCCCGCATCCCAAAACTCAGAAATTATATATAAAAGTGTTCTTCATCTTCTTCCGATTCTGTACATATAAAGAATACCAAAATCGGAGTCCGTTTGACCCCTCAAATCGACCCCTAAAAGTCTCATAATCTCAGGCCCCAAAATCCTATTTTTCTACTATTTTTTATGAATTAAAGGCTGAGATTATGGTTTATAATAACCAATAAACGATCTTTAATAATCAAATCACTTACCTCTGTGATACCCACTGATTTTCTCTCTTAAAAAATTACCTCAAGAGCTTCTTCCCGTTCAAAAATTAAAAGAAAACTTGACCTGCTCATTATAGGTATAATGTTTATGCGTTTTACTGCACCCAATGGATTCCTTGTGAAATTCTAATGAATGTAGGCTTTTGAATTACTCAATTTGACCTTATAATGAAGGAGATATGTATGTTTTAAGATTTGCAAATAATGTAGGTTTTTAATACGCCGTCAGGGGCAATTTCGTTATTAACTTGAAAAATCTAGGTAACTTTGGTAAAATGGTCATAAATCCTCATACGATATCCAAATTTGATGATTCTTTTTGCTACGGGTCCGTAATTATGATATAGATCTAATGCTTCATTTAAAACAGTAATAGGAGCTCATTTGTTTAATATGATATCATTTATGCTTGACTAAACGACGTCGAAGCATAAGAAAAACGAGCACAACGTAGCCCAAACCTATCCGAAACTCACTCGAGCTCCTCGGGACCGCATACGAACATACTAACACGTCACATATGATCATTCAAACTTAGTTGCACTCTCATAATACCAAAACTAATATCAAAACATCAAATTTACATCGGATTCAAGCGTAAGAACTTTCAAATTTCTAAAATCCATCCACGATGCCGAAACTATCCAAAACCACTCCGATTGACCTGAAATATTGCAGACATATCCAAAATGACATTACGAACCTGTTCCAACTTTCAGAATTCCATTCCGACTCCGATAACCTATTTTCCCCTATCGATCGAAAATCGCCAAAAATTAACTTTTTCCAATTCAAGCCTAATTCTACACCGGGCATCACAAAAATATTTCGAACACACTCCTAAGTCTCAAATCACCTAACGAATCTATCTGAGCCATAAAATCCGCATTCTGAGATTATTTACCAATAAGTCAACTCTTGATTGACTTTTACCATTCTAAGGCTATTTTTAAAGACTAAGTGACTGAATTCTCATTTAACCCTTCCGATTTCAATCCTATTAACTCTAACACATTAATAATAGAATAACCAACCTATGCCAGGCCAATAACAGTAATTATAATTCAGGTTCTACCTAATGACGGACCGGGTCGTTACATTCCCCCCTAATTAAACATACATTCGTCCTCGAACGTGCCTAGAGTTGTTCCAAATGCCACCAAAATTGTCGTGAAACCTACCATGCACAATACCCGGGGTGATCCCCTATCACCCTATCCCATATAGGTCCGATAACACACATAATTGAAATTCCATAATTCCACCTGACTCATAACCTCAGAACCAATTTCCCACTTCTGAAATACTTACAAGATCAAAATTCCACACCTATAAACTGAATAAAATCTTAACATGCCGCACCAAGCCATATCTGTAACTAAAGATGTAATCACATAATATACCGCATGACTCAACCACCCATAACTATAACTTCTAATCACGATATCCGCATCAAACCTCTCAATACCAGTACATACCTTCATACTAGACCATGCCTCGCTCTAACACCTTCATATGGTGTGTTTGATGAAAGAAACACGTAGAAACCAGCAACCATTCATCCGACCGGTATCACTACCATCCAGAGCCATAACTTGTGCAACTCGTGCACTCAATAATAACATCTAAAGAGCTTAATTCATAAAATAAAGAAGTCTCACACGAGAAGACTATCCTTCCACTAACACTTACCACACCGCATAATGTTAAAAGCCTGGTACACATCATAAGATCAAGACATACGAATCTGACACTAAGGATCATACCTCTACATGACTCCGCTACCATGCGTGATCCCATCCAACGCTGGACCACATGACATACTCCAAGCCAACTTTCTCAAAATTAATAACCATGCAAAATTCAACATCAATTACTCAAAGTGCATTGCAATAACCACGGGGAAATCAGACGATACCATTCCACCCGAACCAGAAAGAACATAACCAACATGTCTCAATCCTACAACACCTAATTACTTACCTTACTCAAAGCTCGCTATAAAGCCCCGATAGAACTACACCTTATGCACATATATAACCAATGACCACAACTTCTCAAAACATCGCAAGGTAACCCATAGATCACTCCAAGACACGAATAAGCTCAGTGGCAATCAAATGGTACATCCCTCAACAATAGCAATTCGGAGTCAGCAATTCCAACTCGGTGCAGACCACACACCCATACTGGCCTACTAATAACTCTAAGTCAACTCTAGTCATCCACAACAGGTAGATAACCTCCAAAGGTTCATAATGACTGAATCCTGACATATACTAACACCTGACTAGCTTTGCTCGCATCCTCGTAGTTCACAACTACAAAAATAATATGTTCATGAAAACTCCCAGTCTCAATCTATAAAGTGCACCAATTTCCATATCTGACCCCAGCTGCACCACTCGGATATATACATGTCTCAAATACTCAATCATTCTACGAGGGATACCCCCATAATTCCTTCGTGCCACCAAGAAACCTTGAATACCAGCAGTTGATCCAACAAGAGAGCATCGTAACACCAATGAAGCATCCTTATTCAAACACATTGCCTTACACGTTGTCCTTTATGAATGTATACTATCATCCAGCCACCCAATAGTGGTATCCTTTACCTAATCATCTGAAACTGCCAGTTCTGACCTTTCTTCCAAAACTGAACCATGACCTCACATATGCCACTCTCTACTATACACAAAATACCGCATACGCCATGTAATCTTATGATAAATATGAGAACTTTATGCTCCATTCCTAGCCACAAACAACTATGTACCCAACTAGCCAAGAACTTTCCATTTGATCCCATTTAGAAGTAAAATCACTATACATCACCTACGCCTCATGCCAGTAGAAAATATAAATCTCTGACCATGGTAGAAACCATCAAGGACTCTCTGAATCACCTTTGTACAATACCAGACTGCCAGGACTGAATTCCTTCTAACTCAACCAAGCTACGCATGCCACCAAACTTCAAAAGAATTGCTAAGAAACACCTATAACAACTCATTACCTTATAAACACCCAAAGAACTAACCATATCCCTTATCATGCCGATCCAAATTACTTCCAAGCTGTCCTATTTATCCAAGTTCCTTCTGACTTACCTTCTAATTGATACTTCTTCTTGCCATAATACCGCAATTCTCAATCCCGAGTCACTGTACAAAACCGAGCATAAAAATATAACGTCTATGGCTCATAAGCTGCTGAATACTCCCTCAATTATCCCCAAATGCACCACATTAGAAATACTTGCCCTAAAGAGACTTTCTGCAAATTTAAAGTTATTACCTTCACTTTTCTGATACTGATGGATATAATCCATGATAATGCAAATACACCACAAGCCTCGAAACCTTCCCCGTAAATCTCAATTCTAGCCTTCTCACACCTTGAAGATCCTCGATCGGTACATATAACCTTGAATCCGACTAAACCATTCTCTAATGTCATTTACCCTGCGCAATTTCAATTACACTAACCAAGTAAACAGAACGACCTGACCCCACTTGCAATCCATATACTAGGAAAGTAACCAACACAGTTGAAGCAACAGGCATCTCATACACTGCACATACTATCCCTTCAAGTACAACTCAATCATTCAATAAATTCCACTATCCGTAAAGTACAGTTCAACTTGTATCAAAGAAATTTTCATCACTCGAGTCATTCCCAGAATCCACCTCTATAGGTCATAACTGATTCACCAACATACCTCCAATCGGAACCAATACAACACATAATCATGTAATCAACTTATCATTAGCGGACTCCCCCACTTGGCTCAAAGCCAAAGATAAAGACAAATAATAACTCACAATGCCCAGACACTATAACTGCCACCATACTGTGGTGAGGTTCAATTAAATCCTCCATAAGCTTATATGACCCAAACCATCCAACCCTCAACTCGTATGCAAATCTCGCATTCACCATTGTAATGATCATGCCAACTCCCACAAGTGAGCTAAACTCAAATTACAACATACATTATCTGCTGGTAGAAAAGAACTTGCTACAGATAACCATAAGGGTCACACACCTCAAGACAACCCGCATGAGATACCGCTACCCGCTTAATCTCAAAATGTTATATCCCTATACACTTCCAAAAATCTTATACATCACGCAATTACTATACCTTCCTACATTAGAACACAACCACTGCCTTCCCCCAAGACATCCCATTTAGCGGTATAAGAACTTGAAGCTGATGGCAATACTAACACTAGGGCTGTGGTCAAGGAATTCCTGAGCTTCTGGAAGCTCTACTCACACTCGTCTGACCACATAGATACCTTCACTGGACACCACGTGTCCCAAGAATGCTACTGAACTGAGCCAACAATTCACACTTGGAGAACTTCGCACAAAGCTTCTCCTCCCTATATCCTTGTAATACCATCCTCAAATACTGAGTATGCTACCCCTAGCTATGCCTATATGCTAGGATGCCATCAATGAATACAATAACAAAGGAGTGTCAACACGGCTGAAACACACCGTTAATCAAATACATGAACACTGCTAAGGCATCGATCAACCGAGGGACACCACCAGAAACTTAAAACATAATAGGAAAATCCACTTCACCTCACAACTAAGCTACACGAGAGGTCTCTCAATACATTCACTACTCGAGGTCGTATTCTAACTCAAGACAGAAGTCAATTACTCAATAGTTATTGCAGCATCTCCCGCCAATTCATTTTAGTCACAATTAAACAACCTGAATACATCTAACTATCCGATCGCACTCACCATGTAGTCATCTAGTCACAAAGTTCCATCAATAAGGATACAAACGGACATATAAGTCCCCAAACACATGTGCTCACCCAAATGAAATCTCAACACTCAAGCCACAAACAAATATTCGGCCTCAAATCCTTCCAACCGGCCCATTATTAACATGCTAAAAATCATATCTCACCCATGGAAGTCACAAGCCGCCGATGCACAACTAATACCAAGCACTCGCGTGTGCATTCAAATACATGAAAGGAATTGAAAGAGTTACGCTTTTGGCTGAATAAATGGATTCACACAATAAGAATTCAAGAAAGTGGAATGTTTCATAAGAGTTCTGCAGCCTCTCGAAGATAAGTACAAATGTGTCCGTACCGATCCGCAAGACTCTACTGAACCTGCTCATGACTGTTGATTCCTATGTTACCAACCTGGCTCTGATACCAACTTGTCACGACCCCAAAATCCTTATAGGCCGTGATGGCGCCTATTGTGGAACTAGGCTAGCCAACCATCACATTACTATGCATTTGTTCAATTATAACAGTTCACAATATAACAATAAATAGCAGTCATAATAAAGAAATAAATTATATAAGTCTAGCACCCCCAATAATGAACTAAACAACTCTAAACAACCTCCAAGAACTGGAGTCAATAGTCATGAGCATCTAATGAAGGATAAAACTAACTCTGCTAAATATAATATATATATATATATATATATATATATATATATATATATATATTT
>MU739596.1:5068-22150 GCA_026770625.1 Nicotiana glauca
ATATTTTCTTTCATATCCCTCTTTCGGAATCAATAACAAAATCAAGGATTGAACGGGGAAATCAAGTGGAGAAAACAAAAGAAAAAAAAGAGAAAGAAAAGAAGAAAAGAAAAAGAAGAAAGAAAGAAAAGAAAAGAAAAGAAAGAAAAGAAGAAAGAAAATAAAAGAAAAGAAAAGAAAAGAAAAGAAAAGAAAAAGAAAGAAAAGAAGAAAGAAAGAAGAAGAATGGAAGGAAGGAAACATCGCAATAATGAAGCGATTTGATGACCTGAACTACGTTTGACTTGATCCCGAAAGGGTACATAGGCAGCCTCACTGAGGTTCAGTCACAACAAAAGAAAAGTCCAAGAATCCCCAAGAATGAAACTGGGGCAGAAGTTATGTTTGTTATGGAAGATATGATTCCGAAAGTTGTAATTTTTGACCCATGTGGAAAATATTTTTGAGCCTTTATCCCTTCTTTCTAAACCCATCCAAAAGCCACATTACGGTCCAAAGAAAGACCTTCTGATCAATTTTAAGAAATGTCGATACAAGCAGGTAAGGTGAATCAAGTTGTGGACAACATTCCGGTACCAGAAGATGAAAATTAAAAATGAGAGAGTCTTATTGGTGAAAACCCTCACGGGCACTGTAAGGCGAAAGTGAGTTTCCAAAGTGGGCAAATATAAGAAGTTTGTGGTTGAAAGGTGGCAAAACAAGCAAGGTTTGAGTTTCGGTGAAGATCGGGTTGTGAAATATGGAACGGCAAATGTGGCAATTGACAGTTGGTTGGTAAGACAGACTAGGCTGGTTAATCCAAAATACATGGCATGATCAACGGAATCAGCCTTCACACTCAGATAAGTCCTATCCTCTTTCTCTTTTTAGATTCCTTTCTATCCTTAAAACTTTGAGGTCATTGTATTTCATCTTTCTTGAAATCTGTCTATAAAACATTTGTGGTCAAAACTAACTACCAGCTTCTCAGTTGTGTGGCATAATGAGACCAAGACTTATTAAAGGACAGTGAAACATGAAGGATCAATGTAAATCCCATAAAAAGGGTAATCAGATGATTGGAAAAAGAAGCATAAGTTCACAAGAAAAGGGGGAAAAGAAACACCAAGAAAATAACATGAGGAAAACATTCGGGTCATCAGGATCAGAAAGTTTGAAAATAGCCGGGAAATCAAAACAAGTTCAAAGAAGCAAGCCGAAGCAAGTTCAGAAGCGGGAGCATGGCCAACAAGAATGCCAGCAGCTAACCACCATTTTATACTAATAAATTATTCTTTGATTAGAACAGGGACAAAAGATTCAAATTCTTACTAATTACTTTAAAGAGAATGTGACCAATGTGGATAAAAAGGGAACACAGAAGGTTTCGGCAATCAAGCACCCACCTGGAGAACAAGGGAGGACAGTTCAAGTTTTAGGGGAAAGCAGCAATGTTCAAAGGAAGACATTTCAAAGTTTCAGCAGTCAGGCACCCACCTGGAGAACAAAGGAAGTACAATTCAATTCTAAAATGTCAGTTTTAATATTTAATAACATGTTGTTCCCAACTATCAAACTGGGGCAGAAATGTTTCTTTGTTTTGTATGTTTGTTGTAAGCATGCGCCCACCTGAAGAAAAAGGGAATACATTTCAAATTCGGCAAGCAGGCGCCCACCTGAAGAACAAGGGAATATATTTCAAAATCAGCAAGCAGGCGCCCACCTGAAGAACAAGGGAATATATTTCAAAATCAGCAAGCAGGCGCCCACCTGAAGAACAAGGGAATATATTTCAAAATCAGCAAGCAGGCACCCACCTGAAGAACAAGGGAATATATTTCAAAATCAGCAAGCAGGCGCCCACCTGAAGAACAAGGGAATACGTTTCAAAGTGCAGCAAGCAGGCGCCCACCTGAAGAACAAGGGAATACATTTCAAATTCAGCAAGCAGGCACCCACCTAAAGAACAAGGGAATATCTTTTCAAATGCAGTAAGCAGACACCCACCTGGAAAACAAGGGAAGTACAATCTGAATTTTAGCTTTGAATTTTAATATTTGATAACATGATACACCCAGTCACCATACTGGGGCAGAAAATTTTCCTTGATTGTCTATTTTTATAAGTAGGCGCCCACCTGGAGAACAAGGGAATACTTTTTCAAGCAATCGCAAGCAGGAGTCCACCTGAAGAATGGACACATATTTCAAAACACAGTCAAAGCAACAGCCAAAATTTCTTTGAAAGAATACAATATGCAAGATCAAGGCAATACAAGAACACAAGATACCACGCATTAGATAGGATTTTTGTAATCATAGGGCATAGCCTAGGCTAGCTTCTTTTTATCTTTACATGGTTTAATAAGGGGGTCAGCAAGCAGTAACAGCAGCAACAATAGTGAAATCACAGCTTCATGGTAGTCCCAGCTACCAGACACTCTCGAACTACAATAACCTGATTCCTGTTTAGCGCAGGATATGTAGGCGACCTCTAAAGCAGGGTGCGGTCAAAACTTTTCAAAAATGCTTCACAACGGAATACTCGAACGGGCAAAAATCGCTCGTATTTGCTCACTTATCTTTGCACGAAAACTCTTCGTGTTTTCGAGCAAAGAGGGGCAACTGTGAGCACGTGATTTTTGCCCTATATAGGAGTTATTCCCATAAAATCCAAACAAAAGATTTTTCCTATTTTTGCAATTTTTTTGGAATTTTGTGTTAATTATTTGCATGTTATTGGTGCATTTTGAGTCATATAAAAATACAAAAATATGCATCTGCATTTAGGAATTTAATTTCACATTTTAGTATTAATTCATTTTAGAACAATTTAAAGAAAATTACAAAATAATAGTCTTAGGCCATTTTAATTGATGATTGTTATCTTTGATCTTAAATAATTTTAGGAATTAATTAGGCTTTGTTTTAGTTTTACAAAATCAAAAAAAATAAAATATATAAAAGGAAAATAAAAATAAATGAACAAAATAAATGAGAAGAAACAATACATAGAAAAGGCTGGTCTTAAGAATATTCAATTGAGCCAAATTAACGACCCAAATCAGAAATTATCCGCCCTAGCCCAATAACACCCAAACCCGGTCCAACTCCCCCCATGATCAAAACGACGCCGTATTATGCAAATAATCTCAACCGTTAATTCTTGATCTGATGGTTGAGATTGTCTTAGGATTAGGGGTATAACACTGTCCGAATGTCCCTCCCTTACACCATTTCTCATTGCCTTCCTTACCATGCATAAACCCTAGCTGCGCCGCCCTGAAATCCTTAGGCCGCCGGTGGCGGCGCTGCCGACCAACGGCTCCTAAGTTTGTACTTCCTCATCGCCTTTATCTCCTCTCTCCAAATCCCCAAAAATCATCCTTCGAATCATCGCCCAGCTTCTCGAATTTTGATTTTAAAATCAAACTTAAAACCCTATTTCATCCAAATGGCCCCCAATCGGTACCTGATAATCCCTTGACCTTCCTCATCTTGAATCCCTTGGTGAAATCATTTGAATCCCTCTGAAACTCTAAAAAGATTGGATCTAGGTTTGGTCAACGCAGGCCTGTTTAAAGAGCTTCGGTGCCAATTAATTTCTGCCTAAAATAGACGAGTAACGTTAACTGGAATTCAGTTTTGATGAACTAATCCGTGTGGAATCTGAGTGAGTTTCTTTTCTAGTTTATTCGTTTTCTTTGTTCTTCCTCTTTAATGGTAATATTTGTTAGTATGATCCATGTTAGATGGTAGTGTGTAATATTCATGCTTATTTCGATTCTTAGTTCTTCTCTCTTGTTAAAATTCTGCTAATAGCTCAATTAATCCAATTGTTAGTTTAATTAGGTTTCCCCTTTGTTCTGATCATATGAGTGGATTTGGATTTGACCTAGTTCCAATAATTAGTTTAATGCACTTGTCATAAGTTTGTTTAATCCAGTAGTATAAAAACTTAAAGTTCTTTTGATTTGTTCTGATAGATATTAGTTTGACTGAATTTAGTGTTTGATTTTATTTGTTAGTTGATAGTCCAATAATGGTATTATTTAATTAAATAGTTCATTGTTTAAATTAGTTTTAGGATTTAATGATGATTAGAATTGATTTTCAGCCTTAATTAGATTTAGTTGGATTTATTAAGTCGATTATAGGAGTTTGTTTGGTTATAGCTGGTTTTTTTTTAAAAAAAAATTAGTAACCATAATTAGTCTATAACAATAAAAATAAAGAAGAAAAAGGGTAAAAGGTTTGGGATTGGGTTGAGTTAAGATTGGTAATTCTAAAAGTAAAGTGAGGGCAATTTTGGGATAGTAAAATGAGTTAGTAGTAATATCAGCTTAGCTGTAGGGGTATTATAGGTATTGAAAAGGATAGAATTAGTAAATAATAGAATGCAAGTGAGGGTAAAATAGATATTTCAAAGGATATGAACATAATAGATACAACTAGAACCTTCTAGAATGAGTTTTAGTGTAAGTTTAAATAAAAAGGGTGTAGTAACTTGTTTAACAAGTCAGAAAAGAGGGGACTAATATGAAAATAATAAAAAATTGAATTTCCCTCTATTTTTAATTCTATAAATAGGCAGTGATTCTGCCTTAAATCATAAGTTTGAAGCTCCAAAATTCCCCCCAAATTTTTTTTTCTATTTTAGATCTCAACTTCTTTTTCTAGATCTAAATTCCTCTAAAAATCCAAAAACATACAAAAATCAGTAGGAAAAAAAAAACAAAATATCACTGTTTCATTGGAACATTCAAGTTAATTCTGATTTTTAGCTATTGAATCTCATTCTTCTAGTTTCCTGAAAATTTCAGAAGTATTTTGGTTAGTTTTCAAGTGGATTTTAGGCTCAATTGAGTCATTTTAGGATCAGCTTGGGGTTTTGGCATTGTGATTGTTTCCCGGATGCATCTAAAGTTCATTTGAGCTTGTTCAAATTGATTTTGGGTTGATTTGCTAGTTTTCTATCAATTCATTGAATATTACTGGATTTTTGAACCTATTCTCGGGCTGTTGGTATCATTAATGCTGGAAATTGCTTTTTATTGCTGCTGATTCCATCGTTGCACTGACTGACCCTTTCTCCTCCATTTTCATACTATTTCCAAGTATTTTTACAGTTCCAAGTTGATATGTGGAGAATTGGAACAATCAATATGAAGCTATTTTGAAGAAATAAAGTCTGGCTTGAGTTGATTTGATGATTGAATTGTTTGCAATTATGTTAATCTGTACAGTAGATACATAGCAATAACATAAGATTTAAACAATTTACAATTTGTAATAATCAAACTGTGAAGTGGACTGTTTTAATTTCAGATTTCAATTCTATTCTTATGAACATGAGAAATATGTAGTCTATAGTTTAAATTTGGTTAACTTGTGTTATTAATGTAAGGTAGTATAGTGTAATGTAGTTTAGTTCGTTTCTAGTGTATACAGAAATCCAGTAAATTCGATAGTGCTATTGGTTGTATGAAACACAGTAGTCTTGCTATTTCATATCTAGTTCTTAGTGTAAATTATTGAATTTTCAAGTTGTTAGATTTATTGTTATTCATTAGCTGATCATACTACATATGATAAACATTTGCTACTTTAAGTTCACGTTCATGTCTATGCAGTTCATGTGTCTTTTAAACTGTGCTTGATAATTTTTTTTGGGATACATTAGCAGTCAGAAATAGAACAATTTGAACCAGAAATCATAATATCAAATAAATTGTTAAGTTGTTTTCTTTTGGCGTAAGTTTGGGCAGCATTTGGATCAAGTTGTATTAACATCAAAGTCACTTGGGCCTAAGATGCTTGACATGAGCGCCCATGTCCATGTTATTCCATTTCATACTTGGATTTGGGCCAAGGTCTCAACCATTAGCCTATTAATGTAATATATACACCTTTATCCTTTGTTGGGCTCATCTTGGAGCCCAATGGGCAAATTGATACAGAATCGTTATAGGAATTATTTTAGTTCAATAATAAATACTTAGGATGATTCCTTATATTATTAGAGAAAACATAAAAATAGAAAATGTTAATTGTCTTAGGTTTGCCCTTAATAATAAATGAGACGAGCCTCGCCAAATAAATATAGATAAATTGCGGGCCCTCAATATTTGTTATATGAAAATACTTAGAATTCGGATGAGCCATTTAGTGAATTTCATGGCTTTCCAAAATAATAACGCAATAGACTCTTTAGGCAAGACTTTAATAAAATTACTTTCTTAAATTCGGGTGCACATTTATGTGACCCAAATCCAAATCTCAACGAAGTAGAAATGTGTCAAAAGTCACGGGTGCACTGGTGCGACGTGGTTCGAGATACATTTTCACGACGTTGCAATTCTTATAAAAAAAAATAAATATATAAAAGCGGATTAGCAATAAAAAGCACATAAGATAGAATATGTATAAAAATCAAATAAAAGCCAAATATATGACAGTTGAGCGACCGTGCTAGAACCACGGAACCCGTGAATGTCTAACACCTTCTCCCGGGTTAACAGAATTCCTTATCCGGATTTCTGGTTTACGGACTGTTAACAGAGTCATAATTTCCTCGGTTCGGGATTTAACCGGTGACTTGGGACACCATTAATCTCCCAAGTGGCGACTCTGAATAATTAATAATAAATTCCGTTTCGATTGTCCTTTAAGTGAAAAAACTCCTTTACGCCCTTGCGGGTGTAGGAAAAAGGAGGCGTGACACTTGGTAAGAGGCGATATGGTAAGGGAATTTCAGGCTCTTGAGTCCAATCGAACTTGGGATATTGTTTCCCTTCCTCCTCACAAAAAGTCCATCCTTTGTAAATGGGTTTACAAGATTAAACAAAGGGCAGATGGTTCCATTGAAAGGTACAAAGCAAGGCTTGTTATCCGAGGTGATCCTCAAAGAGAAAGTATTGACTTCATTGAGACATTTTCACTTGTTGTCAAGCTGATAACCATCAAGTGTCTCCTAACCTTAGTTGTGAAGAAAGGCTGGACTATTTTTTAGTTAGATGACAATAATGACTTTCTCCGTGGTGACCTTCATGAGGAAGTTTATATGAAGATCCCACATGGGATGGATGTATCTTCTAATTCTAAATCTTCTCCATTGGTTTGTAGACTCAAGAAGTCTCTATTTGGCCTCAGGCAATCCTCTAGACATTGGTTTTCTAAACTGTCTGAGGCACTGCACTCTAAAAGCTACATTTCTAGTCTCAATGACTATTCTTTCTTCACAAAATCCTCTTCTATTTCTCTAGTTGTATTGGTAGTATATGTTGATGATATACTGTTAGCTGGTGATGATATTTCTGAGCTAAACTCTTTAAAGATGTTCTTGGACTCTCAATTTAAAATCAAGGATCTAGGTTTGGTACATTACTTCCTAGGTTTGGAAATTTCCCGGCATCCCTAAGGATATTTAATGAATCAGCAGTAATACACCACTAATCTCCTTCAAGCTCCCATGTTTTTACTCCTTTTAATCCTTCTGTTAATCTTACTTTGGACATGAGAGCTCCTGTTTATGATCTAAGAGTATACAGAAGACTAATTAGGAAATTGAATTTCTTCCAACACACAAGACCTTACATTTCTTTTTATGTTCAACACCTAAGCCAGTTTCTTCAGAAACCCCAGGTACCCCATATGATGGCTGCCCTTAATGTTCTAAGATACCTTTTGCATGATGATGCTCAAGGTATATTACTCTCAAGTTCTGCTGATTTTTCTCTTGTGGGATTTTCTGACTCTGATTGAGGATCTTGTGCCATCTATCGCAAGTCTTGAGTGCGTTTTACATCTCTCTTGGTGGAAGTCTTGTGTCCTGGAAGAGCAAGAAACAACCTACCATCTCTTAGAAGCTTAAGGAAGCTGGCTGCAGAAGTTGCTTGGTTAGTTCGGCTCTTAGGTGATCTATGTTTGGTCATTTCACATCTTGTTCTTGTCTTTTACGATATTCAAGCTACCCTCCACGCAGCTAAAATTCATGTTTTCCATGAGCGCACCAAACATATCGAAACTGACTGCCATTATGTGCATGAATGCATCATTATTGGTCTTATTACCTTACATATTGTCTCTACTTCAAGTCAGTTGTCTAATATTATAACTAAAGCATTGCCCAGTCAATTGCATCATGATATTCTTGGCAAGTTTGGTATTTCATCACCCTCAAGCTTGATGGGGGAGAGAGGGTTGTTAGAGCGTAGTCTACACACACAGCTGGCCCAATAGAGTGACCTGACCCAGTTTTCTTTTGTATTTAATATCAATGTTTTATACATTATTTCATTTTTTTTCTCATTTTTCCTTGTAAATATAAATTCTTCTCAAAGTGAGAAATTAAACAAGAAGACATATATTTTTCTAATATTCATTTACCTGTTTATCTCTATTCTCTCTCGATCCTTATAGGATTTTCTTCTAATGGATTCACCTAGCTCGTTGAGGTTCAATATAACATATTTTTGAAATGCATTTTGGATTTACTATGGACGTATGGATTGAATCAATGTCTTGCCTAACAGTAAAATTGGACCTATCATGGTCTATAGTAGGGTTTGGGTCGTGATAGATTTATTCACATACTTTCATTACTATCTTAGATTCATACTCGAAAATTGAATATTTGTGTGGGATGGGGGCGTGACAGACGAAAGAAAGAGTATGGTCGGTCCAACAGTGTTAAGTAATACTAAGGGCAGTGGCGAAACCAAAAATTTACTCAAGGGTGTTCAAATTTGAAAGAAGTGAAAAAATTCTCCGACAAAGAGTGTTCAATATATATTATATACCCCTAAAATCAAATATTTTTTTTACCTATATAGCCAGTAAAATTTTCCGACGAAGGGTGGCCAGTTGACCACCCTTCAAAACATGTAGCTTCGCCCCTACTAGGGGTATATAGATCAGGTTGCTTCAGATTTTTCAATTACTAAACTAATCCAACGGTGTCGAGTTTTCAAACCTAAACTAAATCAAACTAATAAAGTCGGGTTTTAAAATCTCGATTTTTCTCGAGTTTCAATTTTTTTTGAATTTTTGAGATTTTTTTCGGTAAAGTCTTCATAGCACAAAATATGTAACTTATGCTCCAAATATTTCTTTAGTCATAGTAGGATACAACTATATAATGTATTTTCTAAAAAAAAAAAAATACAATAATATGATATGAGTCATAACATTGTACTAAATATTTTATAACCAAGATAATAAAATCGCATAAAGAAAATATTACAATGCGCCATAATAAAAATTAACGTAATCGAAAAATATATATAATCATGCTAAAATAAGCAGATCTAATAAGTATTAGTATTAATTACACGACAAAGCACTAAACAAAGATAAACTATATATCTTATGTATTTTCGTTATAAACCAATACAAAACTAAAAAATAGATATCCAATATTATTGTCATTCCTAGTGTTGAATTGAATTTCCCTTGTTAGCATTAGAATTGATTTGAACTTTATTTGACTTACTACCTTTATGGGCTATAAAGTTTATTGGACCATTCAAGAATGTTAAGTCCAAATTTTTAATAATACATTTAAAGATAAAATTGTAAACAAGTTTAAAAAATATTTATAAATTATATTATAATAAATATTTATATATAAAATATATTTTTAAAAATTATATAAATGTCGAGTTGGTTAAGTTTTGATTTGACTTATTTTAGTTAAAACCAAAACAAACTATTTCTGGTCGGAATTTCCTTTTCAACACCAAACTATTTCTTTGGACGGTCCTAAGTAATACCATTGCTATGTCTATACTCTACAGGAATTATGAAGTTCCAAATATACCCTGATCGGTTAGACTTAGGCAAACAGAACCTTCTAGACCACATAAAACACGTTCAGGGAAATCAATGATTGGTTATAATTGGGGGAAAAGAACATTCTGGAACCCTTAAACACGGCTACAAAACGCTTAACCCGAAGCCGTGTATATATATATATATACGCCATTGGTCCTTCCTACTTTCATATCTCACCATATTACTCTTTCTTCTCAAATCATAATTTAGCTCTTTTTTTTCTCTCACTCTACTCTATATACGTCACCGATTAAAGCAATGGCCGGAAAAGGTGAAGGACCAGCGATCGGGATTGATCTAGGAACTACGTATTCTTGTGTTGGCGTTTGGCAACATGATCGTGTGGAGATTATCGCTAATGACCAAGGAAACAGGACGACGCCGTCTTATGTTGCGTTCACTGACACTGAACGTCTCATTGGTGATGCTGCTAAGAATCAGGTCGCAATGAATCCCATTAACACCGTTTTCGGTAAGCTTTCAATTTTCCTATCTAATCTCATACTATTTCGTATGCTTATTTCTGTTTTAAATGTCGATGAGTGATAAATTTTGTAAATTTTGATTTGTTGCGATGTTAAAGTTTGATGAATGACGTGGTGTGATTCGTGTGAATTAGCTTGATTTTTATTCATTGTTAATTAGTCCAGAAGCTCGTAGGAGGATCAAACAATATCTTGATAGACTGTTTAAAACATAAGAAAATTACCTGCACACTTCAATTCTGAATTTTTACTATAACAATCAATTTGTCTGATGATTTTATTGAGGTGTAGGCAAGTTGACATGATTTTAGTTTATTAAATAATTTAAGACTATCTGGTGAATTTGCTGTGGGCATAAGAGAGAAATTAGAGAATGTAAGTCAGTGAATTGCTGGATTGTTTTAATCGAAAACGATATGATATCTTAATGCATGCTTTAGCCATTGCCAGACAGTAGTATGATTATTTTAATTAAACACGTGGTAGGAACAAATATCGGTTACAGATCCTTTATTCTTCGACCGGTTTACTCATATTTATTTGTCACATATATGCCAGTATAGTTGACTAATTTTTGTATGGAACTTATGTGCTATGATGTTAATTTGCTATTTGAATAGGTGTTGTGCAAATTTTTTTGGCTTTTGTGCTGTAATCCACACAGTATTATTTATGATTAAAGTTTTGTTATTTAATGGTCACTGTACTTTACATTGGCAGATGCAAAGCGGCTTATTGGCAGGAGGTTTAGTGATGCATCTGTACAGGGTGACATGAAATTGTGGCCTTTTAAGGTTATCCCTGGACCCGGTGATAAGCCAATGATTGTTGTAAATTACAAGGGTGAAGAGAAACAGTTTGCTGCTGAAGAAATCTCTTCTATGGTGCTGACAAAGATGAAGGAAATTGCTGAGGCCTACCTTGGATCAACTGTGAAGAATGCCGTGGTGACTGTGCCTGCCTACTTCAATGACTCGCAACGTCAGGCTACTAAGGATGCTGGGGTTATTTCTGGACTGAATGTCATGCGTATTATTAATGAGCCTACGGCTGCTGCTATTGCATATGGTTTGGACAAGAAAGCTACTAGTGTAGGTGAGAAGAATGTGCTTATCTTCGATCTTGGTGGTGGTACTTTTGATGTATCCCTTCTCACTATTGAAGAGGGTATTTTCGAGGTGAAAGCTACAGCAGGAGACACTCACCTTGGAGGTGAGGATTTTGATAACAGAATGGTAAACCACTTTGTCCAGGAATTCAAGAGAAAGCACAAGAAGGATATTAGTGGTAACCCAAGAGCTCTGAGAAGATTAAGGACATCTTGTGAGAGGGCAAAGAGAACTCTCTCTTCCACTGCTCAGACAACAATTGAAATTGATTCCCTGTATGAGGGGGTTGATTTTTATTCTACCATTACTCGTGCCAGATTCGAGGAGTTGAATATGGATCTCTTTAGGAAGTGTATGGAGCCAGTTGAGAAATGTTTGAGGGATGCCAAGATGGATAAGAGCACTGTTCATGATGTTGTTCTTGTCGGTGGATCCACTCGAATTCCCAAGGTGCAGCAGCTGTTGCAGGACTTCTTCAATGGCAAGGAGCTTTGCAAGAGCATCAACCCAGATGAGGCTGTTGCCTATGGTGCTGCTGTGCAAGCCGCCATTCTTAGCGGAGAGGGTAATGAGAAGGTCCAAGACTTGCTGCTTCTGGATGTCACACCTCTGTCTCTTGGGTTAGAAACTGCTGGAGGTGTGATGACTGTCCTGATTCCGAGGAACACCACAATTCCTACCAAGAAAGAGCAAGTATTCTCCACATACTCTGATAACCAACCCGGAGTGTTGATTCAGGTGTTCGAGGGTGAGAGAGCAAGAACAAGAGACAACAACTTATTGGGTAAATTTGAGCTCTCTGGTATTCCTCCTGCTCCTAGGGGTGTGCCTCAGATCACTGTCTGCTTCGATATTGATGCAAATGGTATCTTGAATGTCTCTGCGGAGGACAAGACCACTGGACAGAAGAACAAGATTACAATTACCAATGACAAGGGTAGGCTGTCAAAGGAAGAAATTGAGAAGATGGTGCAGGAAGCTGAGAAGTACAAGGCGGAAGATGAGGATCACAAGAAGAAGGTGGAGGCCAAGAATGCATTGGAGAACTACGCCTACAACATGAGGAACACAGTGAAGGACGAGAAAATTGGTTCTAAGCTTAGCGCGGATGACAAGAAGAAGATTGAGGATGCTATCGACCAGGCAATTTCATGGCTCGATAGCAACCAGCTTGCAGAAGCTGATGAGTTTGAGGACAAGATGAAGGAGCTTGAGGGCATTTGTAATCCTATCATTGCCAAGATGTACCAGGGTGCTGGTGGTGATGCTGGTGCATCTATGGATGATGATGCTCCACCAGCTGGTGCTAGCAGTGCAGGACCTAAGATTGAGGAGGTGGATTAAATGGTTGATAGATAGTACTAGTAATTTTTCATTTTCATTGGTATAGTTTAATAGAATACTTTGAACTTTCGTTTCTTATCATCTAGAGTTTTGAGAATTTCAAACTGGTGGTTTTTCATTATTGCTGGAATTCTTAAATAGTTGCATCGATTTTAATTTAGAAATTCTTTTTGGATGTATATTCGAGCTTAAATTTTAAATCCTTAGTTGAATGGACAGGTTACAAATTAACTTTGGATTGGTGGTAAGGATTGCCTCCAAAACTAGCAAACACGAGTCTAGATTCAGGAGACAAGGTCACTTCTTTTCAAAGTTTTGGATGAAAAGATGTTTTTTTTGGCCTAACTATCAAGCAAAAGCAACTTCCAAACCGGAAAGCATTTAGGTCAAATATTTGTTCACCGAGTGTGAGAAAGTGAGCCGACTGAGTCTGTAGCTGCCCTGCCTTTCTGATCAAACTATGTGTTCCCGTTCACATTTTCCCCATCAATTGCATGATATGCTATTGGGTTTGAATAATCGACTCAACTACTAATCAACCGCCACTAATTTGTAAACTTATAGTTTTACCACCTATTGCTCATGTGTTATTTCAAGTGATCTACTATATAATTTTAGCTTTTCGTCTGGGACGAATTTCATAAAAGAGAAGTAAAATCTGAACAACAGTTACTTTTCTGAAGAAGCTAAATACCAGGATTGCAATAATATTAAGCATTGAGAGTTGTTACAAATGCAGACGTCTATCTTAAACTCGCTCCAGCACCAAATAAAAGATATAACACTACCTGACTTTGTAAAGGTTTCAGCTTCTAGTTGTATCGGTTTCTTTCTTCCATCGTTCCTGAGAAAGCAGTCTGGGAGTTCTTGTTAATATTGTCAGAAGTACATTATTAAATCTTAACTCGTATTCACCTCCTCGCCACCCTGCTACAAATCAAAAAGTCATGGATAAAATGTTAGAAATTTTCCGTCTTTTCTAGAGATTTCTAGTGTGACTGATGATAGGCTATAATTACGTGTTTTAGTCGATTATTACATTCTAATTTAATGCACTTTAGTTGAGTTTGCGCTTTAATCGCTAGTATTTTGCACTAATTGTGTATTTTATGCCTTNGGTCAAAGTTGATAGTTGAGAGCAAACGAAGACTCGATGAGGCATATTGCATACTTTCTAGTAAATTGGACATAACTTTTTTCTCCGAACTCCATTTTGGCTCCATAATATATGGTTGGAAAGATAACTCAAAGGGCTACAACTTTCATGTTTTACGTTTTTCCAAATTCCAAACGGAACAGGGTGAAAAGCCGCTGTTTCACCGCGACCGCGGCAGAACCGCGGCAGAAGGCATTTGCGGATGAATGAAGAAGCTGATAGGGTGTTTGGCCGCGGTTTGACCGCGACCGTGGTAGAACCGCGGCCACCCAGGCCTAAAACTTGTCCTTTTTCGCGTAGGAGAAGGTATAAGTGTTTGGGCCCGACCCTACTTGGTATATATACATGGAAAAACGTTATTTTTGAGGAGGAGACATATTTTTGACATAGATTTGACCTAAGGAGGCAAAGAACACATTGGGAGCAAGGCGGAGAATTCTTCTACAAGTTTTTCCTTCCTCTTCCTATTTTTCATTGTTGGTTATGACTTTTAGTATTGTAGTTTTACATACTATTATGAATAGCTAATTTGTTATCTAGGGTTTTGATAGAACCTTTTGTAGGATAAATTCTTGTTATGTTTTTATATAATTGAGCCATAGCTTTTCTCTATTTGTTCAACTACGTTTATATTGTGGTTGGTTGAAGAGCTCTCAATTAGCCGTGCCTATTTAGTATGCATTGCTCGGGAGAGAGTGCATATTTAGGTAATTGTTGAACAACACCACTCCCAGAGTATATGAGAGATCAATAACCGAGGGTTTAAAGGCGGGATTAGGAATAACGAAGCCTTGGGTGCGATCTGAAGTGAGCTGTATTAAAAGCCAGCTAGCGTAGCTCGGGAGAGTGCGTCTAGTAAATTATTGTAATTGCTCGGGAGAGAGTTACGGTAATAAGAGTGCTCATGATTGGTAGAGAATACTTAGGCGAAATTATAGAAGACATAGCAGGAAGAATTCCGACAATTGGGAAAATCATAACTCTAGACCTCCTTAATCTTGTCTCTAATCCATAGTATATTTAGTTGTTAATTTAGTATTTTAATTTATTAGTTAATTAGTTAAACACAAGAATCTTAATATCAATAAGTTAGGAATTGTTCAAGCTTGTCTTCTTGGTGATAGTGAACGATTGTAGCTAAACCTTAGTTCTCTGTGGGATTCGACTCCGGACTTGTAAACTGGATTATATTTGCAGCGACCGCATTGTCCTTTTTATAAGGCATAGTTGGGCGTGATCAGTGACCAATGTCTTAAAAGGCCAGGGCGTGAGGTGAAACGTTTTACCTCTGACAAGGCGAGACATTAGCCCCGAAACATGGGATGTAAGTCTCACAGGTCTTTTAATTTTACTAATTTCAAGAATTTTAAGATAGTATAAAATAAAAAATAATTATAAAAATTATATTAAAATCACAAAATTATAAAAAATAATCTATTAAAAATATTTTAAAATTATAATTCAACTATGAATAATAAGAAAAGTATGACAAATATCATAATATGCGAATTAGCTGCAGCGTCGTTACAACTCAAACATCAAAGGTAATGTACTTCGATACGAAATTTTATATGTATTTCTTAATGAGTAATGAATCTTGAAAGAATTTCGCAATTATAATTAGATATTTTTCTTAAAATACTCCTGTTATTTAATATGCTTTCTAGTTGAAAAAGAATTTATATAAAAACATAAATCACAATTCAAATATGATTCTCTAGCATCATTTATTTTTAAGTTACAAAGAGTTAATAAAGTGATACATAATTCACTATACAATACCATGATGACTACTTATTTATAAATACTTACTGGCTAATACTGAGCTGTTAAATTAGTAAGTATTGTATCTCGTAAACATGAAAAAAATAATATTTAGAAAAAAATTAAAAAAATTATGGACTGTTATATAGTAATGACATAACAAAATTAATAAATAAATAATTTTTAAATAAAAGATTTAGTTAAAATTAACTATCATAGCAGTCTTAGTGGATAACGTGCAACAATTTTTATTTTAATTATGACATAAAATACTATCAACATAATGATATATGATAAAGAAAAAAGTAATTTTGAATAGTCAACGATTTATTAAGAAAATATGAGTATTTACAAGGTTAGTTACATACAGTTGCATAAAGTTCTATTAGGCGAGCCCAGTACGCTCGACGTTGGGCGTGTCCTGGGCGTAAGCCCCCATGGCCGAGGCGTGAGTCTCACGGAACTAAGCCTCACACATAAGCCCAGGGGCGTTTTACGAGTGCTCCGCCCCGGGGCGAACCCCGAGCCATTCCCACTTCTATCTTTAAAAACAGAGAGTGTGACCCACATATAAGGTACTCCCTCTGTTCCAGTTTATGTGAACCTATTTCCTTTTTGGTCCGTTCGAAAAAGAATGAACCCTTTCTAAATTTGGTAACACTTTAGCTTAAACTTACAACTCTACCCTTAATGAGAAGCTTTTATAATCATACAAATACTCTGTGCCCCATTTGGACTTGTTTAGGACCACAAATTTTAAAAGTCTTCATTTTTTTCTTAAGCTCCGTGCCTAGTCAAACAAGTTCACATAAATTGGAATGAAGGGAGCAATAAATTATTTACCTTGTTTTCCAAGGGAAATAATATATCAGATAATATTCTGTAGTTATGTATATATGATAGTTTCTTTGATGGTAAGAAATTACCATATATTAGGAGTCCCTAGGGTAATTATAATTTATAGAGAAGTCTCCAGGGCTAAAGTATTGGCCAGGAAACTTTAGCCTACCTATAAATACGCATGTGATTTCCTTAGTCTGTCATCCTACGATAGGCACATGCTAAAAGTTCTCTAGGTTTTCTGCTAAAAGTTTCAAAGGCTATTTCCTATGACACTTGAACAACAATGGCTGAAGGTATGTTCCTTAATTTATTTCCTCTGTGATGGCTCTGTATGGGTATTCATATTTTAACATGTGATATCAGAGCCTCCCTTTAGCTATTTTTCAGTGTTACTAAAATCTATTGATGCAATATATGGCAGTTCAAATTCTTGTATGACAGAGTCGGTGATTGATCACGCCCAACTATGCCTTATAAAAAGGACAATGCGGTCGTTGCAAATATAATCCGGTTTACAAGTCCGGAGTCGAATCCCACAGAGAACTAAGGTTTAGCTACAGCTGTTCACT
>MU739596.1:25612-41469 GCA_026770625.1 Nicotiana glauca
ATAGCTCGAAATCACACCTACAAGGCATAAAATACACAATTAGTGCAAAACACTAGCGATTAAAGCGCAAACTCAACTAAAGTGCATTAAATTAAAGTGTAATAATCGACTAAAACACGTAATTATAGCCTATCATCAGTGATTTTTGGTTGATATGATAGTGTACGATTTTCGATTAATAGTTCGAATGGGTTAAAATAAAATCACGGTGGATACAACTTTTTATTGGCGATATATGTTTCAGTGTTCCACGTTATTTGCTAGATTCTTGGCATCTCGGTTATTGTTTCTCCCATTCCTTTATTGTGCTTTAAATGCTGGAGCAAAGTTTGGAGTTGTCGTTTTCATTGTTCTCTTGGTTTAGATTATGCCTTTGTTTCCTCAATCTCTTTCAACCAAGACTATGTAATTGAATATGGGACTCAGCCGATTTTGAACCCTTTGCAATTTTCTTGATATGTTAATCGGTAAGTGTAACAAGATCTGAACACCATTTTCTATGCAAACAGTACCTTTAAAGGTAATTGAACTTGTTAAAACAAATGTCTTGGCTCTTTTTTTATGTATACTCTTAGTTATTTAATTCTTTTTTAGTAAACCATGATCACTCATGGCCTGCCCGTACTCTTTTAGTAACATGAATCATATTGTTAGTTTTTGAATTCATGATCACTATTTGCTTTTGTTATATAATAGACGTAGATAAAATTATTTGCTCAAATAAGTACTTGAGCAATCATGTCACTCCTGAACATGTTTATTTGCTAATAAATTAATTTGCTGCTATTCAAAGAGATTCTTGTAATGTTTGGATTAATTATAAGAATTAAGATTTTATAGTTGGGACTTTATAAGTGTTATGCTTATATTTTGTGTGCCCATTCTAAAGTCAATCAATATTTCGCTTAAGTTGATATTTAAAGTAAATTATTCTGATATGTCATTTTTTGTTTTCTTTTTGTGTCCTGTATTTGGGAGTAGCCATAGTATCTTGAGTACTTGATATAAAATCAATTTTTACCGCTTTTTGTACCGCTATTTTTAATGGGAATGCTCGAATTCCAATGTTTTTTGGTGATAATTATGCTGAATGGAAGGAGAAAGTCCTTCTCACTTTAGGGTAATCAGATATGGACCTGGCACTCTGTGTGGATGAACCACCTTTTCCCATGGAATCAAGTACGCCAGCAACTAAGGCTGATTCTGAGCGGTGAGAGAGGTCTAATCGCTTAAGTTTAATGCTCATTAAAGCCAGCATAAGCCAAGGCATTAGGGGTTCTATCCCTAATAGCAAAAAGGTCAAAACTTACATGAAGGCAATTGATGAACAATTTGTAAGCTCTGACAAGGCTTTAGCCAGCACCTTTACGAAGAGGCTCTCAAGTATGACTTTCGACAGAATTAATACAGTGCGTGATCACATTATGGGGATGAGAGACATTGCTGCTAAACTCAAGTCCCTTGAGGTTGATATTTCTGAATCATTTCTTGTGCATTTCATTCTCAACTCACTTCATGCGGAATATGGTCCTTTCAAAATTTCTTACAACACACATAAGGATAAATGGTCAATCAATGAACTTTTGACCATGTGTGTTCAAGAAGAAGAGAAGTTGAAACATGAGACACCTGAAAGAGTTTATATGGTGACTCATGGTAAGAGAAATGCAAAGAAGTATAAAAGTGTTCCAATGAAGAAGAAAAACACGTTTGACAAAGATGATTGCCGTTTCTGTAAGAAGAAGGGATATTGGAAGAAGGAATTCCTGAAATACAAGAAATGGCTTGAGAAGAAAGATGATTTTACCTTTGTATTTTATGAATCTAATTTTATTGAAGTTTCTGATAATACATGGTAGATTGATTCTGGTGCTACAATTCACATTGCCAAAATCATGCAGGCTTTCTAACTCAAAGGAAGCCGATAAAAAGTGAATAATACGTCATTCTGGCAATAGGACGCGTTCACGTGGAAAACGTGGGGACTTATAGGCTCATTTTGAAGGATGATTTTTACTTAGATTTAGAAAATATTTTTATATTCCAGAATATTTTAGAAATTTAATTTCTCTTTCAAGACTATCGATTAGTGGATATAATTTGAATTTTCATTATTCTTTTGTGAAACTTTTGAAAGATAATACAGTTATTGGATTTGGAAATTTGAATAGAAATTTATACAAACTTGAGCTAGACCCCACATTTGAATGCAATATTTTAACTTTGCATGGCAAAGAAATTGGCACTAAGCGATGTATTATAAATGAGAACTCATCAAGTCACAAGAGATTGTGACACATCTCTATTGATAGAGTCAAAAGGTTGGTTAATGATGGAGTTCTAAAAGCTCTTGATTTTTCTGACTTTGCGACTTGTGTGGACTGCATAAAGGGTAAGAAGACCAACAAATCAACTAAAGGTGCCAATATGAGTTCTCAATTGCTTGAGATCATATATACAGACATATGTGGATCTTTTCCTACCCCTTTCTTGAATGGTGAGAGATATTTTATCTCATTTATTGATGACTATTCAAGATATATATATCTGTATTTTCTGTTTAACAAATTAGAAGCACTTGATGCTTTTAAAGTTTACAAAACGGAAGTAGAGAAACAAACTGGTGCTCAAATCAAAATTGTAAGATCTGATAGGGGCTGAGAATATTATGGTAGGAACACAGATAAGGCAAGTTAAGGGTCCATTTGCTGAGTTCCTTGAAAGTGAAGGTATAATTGCTCAATATACCATGCTAGGAATACCACAACAAAATGGTGTGGCAGAAAGAAAGAAACAGACATTAATGGACATGGTAACAAGCATGATTAGCAGATCAAAATTTACCTTTATCATTATGGGGTGAAGCCTTAAAAACCGATATGTATATGTTAAACAGGGTGTCCCCAAGACACTTTTTGAGTTATGGAAAGGATTTAAACCTAGTTTAAACCATTTACACGTTTGGGGATGTCAACTGAAGTGGGGGTTTATAACCCACAACTAAAGAAGTTGGATGGAAGAACAATAAGTGGTTCTTTTATAGGCTATGCGGTTAACTGTAAGGGGTTTAGGTTTAATTGAGATGCCTTCCATGACATTCAGATTTCCTAGTTTAGCAAGCTTCTTACAAATACTCTCAACGACTAACTTATTAGTAGAAGAGAAACCCTCCTTGTCCGCTAGCACCCTGGACTCAACAATGATGGAGGGACTACAAAACACATTAAGTTATCTGGATTGGGTTGCCTAGTTCCTTCCTGAGCCAACATGTGAGCTACTTCATTTCCTTGTCAAAAGTTATGTCGGAGCACCAGCTCCCTCCCCTTCTTAGATATCAACCTCCTGAAAATGTGAAGGATAGAATTATAAGTGGTGTGACCATCTTCCAAAAGTTTAATTACATGTGTCGAGTCAGTTTCTATTTCTAGTGGCAAAAGGCTATGTTGTAGTGCCAATTCCAAGCCCTTTCTTAAGGCAAGATTTTCTGCATGTGTACATGTTAGTGCATGCTTTTTCCTCATGGAATCCCAAGATCCAGTCTCTTATGACTCCTCATAAGCCACATATAA
Organism: Nicotiana glauca; assembly: GCA_026770625.1. NCBI lineage: Eukaryota > Viridiplantae > Streptophyta > Magnoliopsida > Solanales > Solanaceae > Nicotiana > Nicotiana glauca. The sequence goes on from MU739596.1 coordinate 29,182, forward strand.
TATGCTTGAAGGCTCCGTCCATGTTCAACTTGGACCATCCCGGGTAAGGTTTATGTCAGTGAGCCTTGCATTGGATTCTTCTCATATGACTACTTTCACTGTCAGTTAGTAGAGTATACTCTATAGCTTGGTTGATGACAAAAGATATTGAAAAACACTATCAGTAGTATTATTTTCAATATTCCTATTTCTATTAATCCAAAGGTTCCATAGAGCAAATGGAAAAAGTTGAGTCCATGTTACATTGTTGGCTGGAATATTTGGATAGCTATACCTTATTTTATCCAGCCAATGGAGGTCATCTGACTAAGGTGTGGTGCTGCTCACGTTTAAAGAACGCCAGAAACTTTTAGCAATGTAACAGTGTAGAAAAATATGAGTTATATCTTCGTCGCCGGATTATATAAATTGTACAGACCTTATTCACATTCACACCAATTTGATTAAGATAAGATCTAGAAGGTAATCTGTCGTGGTAGCACTTCCATAGGAAAAATTTCACTTTATTAGGACAGTGAATTTCCCAAATCCACTTGAAGCTCCTAGCTGAGGTTATTTCATTTTCCTATGGAAGTGCTACCACGACAGATTACCTTCTAGATCTTATCTTAATCAAATTGGTGTGAGGTTATTTCATTTTCTATTATTTATAGCAAGAAGTAGTTGAGAACGATCCATTACTATTGGGTTCCCATATGAGAAGCCTAAGCTCTGTCTATTGGTAAATGGATAGAGAGAATGTTGTCAATAATATATTTTGGTAGAACAAAGGATATTTTATCGAGGAACCAATTGTTGTGACTAATTAAGTCAGTAAATTTTTGTGAGGCGTCATTTTAATTTAATGGACTTTCTATCCAATTCCTAAGATGAGGGCTGTTAGGGATCCACCTCGCGTCCCAGATGCATAGGGAGGAATTATTATTACAAGAATACAAACCTTTGAGGATGCTCTTCCAACAACAGGATTGATGTTTCATGGTATTAGAGATGTAGGACTGGATTAGTAATTTTACACATGGGGATTGAGGATACTGTAATAATCTTCAAGCTAAGCTAGTAAGGAGTGCAAGATTTTTGTATTTGGCTTTTTTAAGTCCCGTAACGATCTGACCAGTCGTTTCATGAGTTACCGCCTCGTTTTCTCCATTTCTGTTTCTTATTGTCTTTTTCAGCTTTATTATAAGTTATCGGTTGATTGGCTCGGGTTCGAAGAGGTTTTGGTAAGGTTTGAGATACTTAGTCTCTTTTGAGTAGGTTTAAGTTGGAAAAGTCAACCGGATGTTGACTTGTGTGAAAAAGGGGTCGGATGTAAGTTCCGATGGTTCGGATAGCTTCGGGAGATTATTTCGGACGTAGGAGTGTGATCGGAACGTGTTTTGGAGGTCCGTAGTAGATTTAGGCTTGAATTGGCGAAATTGGAATTTAACCGTTTTCCGGTTGATAGGTGAGATTTTGATACAGGGGTCGGAATGAAATTCCGGGAGTTGCACTAGGTCCGTTGTGTCATTTGGGATGTGTGCGCAAAATTTCAGGTCATTCGGACGTGGTTTGATAGACTTTTTGATCAAAAGCGGAATTCGGAAGATTTTTGGAACCTTAGGCTTGAATCCGATGTGATTTGGTTGATTCGATATTGTTTGAGGTGCTTTGAAGATTGGTATAAGTTTGGATAGAGGTATGTGATATGTTTGTGCTTTTGGTTGAGGTCCCGGGAGCCTCGGGGTGATTTCGGATGGTTGACGGGAGATTTTGGAATTGAGTTTGGCAACTAAAGCTTTATGGTGGTTGTCATAACCGCATCTGCGGTTGGGAGGCCGCAGGTGCGACTCCCGCAGATGCGAAAGCTAGCCGCAGAAGCAGCCAAGAGAGAATTAGCTGGAACTGCAGAAGCGGCTGAGTGAGCGCACCTGCGATAGCGCATGTGCAGGCATTGCACCACAGATGTAGAGATGGGCTCTTAAGTGAAAACCGCAGATGCGGTGCTTGGGACTGTAGAAGCGGTATTGGACCGTAGGTGCGAAAACCCTAGGTCAGAAAGTATATAAACCCTCCTTCGCGATTTTCATCCCTTTCTTCACCATTTTTAAATCGATTTTGGAGATTTTTGGGGGATTTTGGAGAAGAAATGAGAGGGAACTTAAGTGAGGTAAGGTTTTTGAACATAAAACTCATTCCTATGGTGTTATTTCATTTATTAGGCTTTAAATTTATGGAAATTTGTGGGTAAATATTGAAGGAACTAGGGCTTGAGATTGGAGACCTTTGAGTAAGAGTTTGAGGGGTCATTTGTGGTCGGATTTTTATAAGTTTGATAACTCGTGGGAAGATGAGGAGTTTATTGATATAATTTTTATCGAATTCCGAGACGTGGGCCTAGGGTCGGGTTTGGCCAATTTCGGAATTTGTGTGATAATTGTTGATACTCAATTTTTCCGTGTATATTTTTTATATGCAAAATACTTTCAAAATAGCATATGTATACATATATAAGTGTGTCCAAATATTTTAGTATTTTTCCTAATTTCTAAAATATTTTTTAATCAATTTATTGCCCTATTTTAGCAATACAAAAATTAATAATTATTCCTCAAATTATCATTTTGGTGATTAACTTATTTTATTCTCATATTTATCCCAAAATATAGCTAATGCAATTTTTACACATTTTTACAAATTTATTTAGTATTTTTAAAGCTAAATTGCATATAATTGTAATATTGGCCTATTTTAAGAAATAATTGTGTTTATCATTACCAATTTGATTCAAGTATTTTTAATTTAATATTTATATATTATTAATTAATTTAGTTCTTTTAATTTATTTTCAGAAATCATTTTACTATTTTTTATAAAATAAAAAAGAAAAAAGTGGCTATTTAAAATCTAGCCTTATTTATTTCAATTTTTGCCCAAATCGACCACCCCAACCCAATTGCAATTTCAAAATTACCCGACCCCTGAACCCATTTATTTTACCCGCCCAGCTCCCCTTTTGATCTAGGCCGTTGATCAAAATGATCAACGACCATGATTCCACCTTTCCTTTTTAATTTCCCAAACCCCCTCAACCCTAGATCATTTCACTTGAGACGCCGCCTTTGAATCCCTTCACCCCCCTCAAACTCTCTCGAACCTTCTCTAAACCCTAATCGTCTCCTACCACTTCCACCGTGAAACCCACCGGAATCCATGGCTTCTCAGGCTGTGGGAGTCGTATACTCACCTCCTATTGCTCCTATGTGCTTGATACCTGAAGATTCGAGGCCTGACTTTGAAGGTTTTCATCCAGACCTCTATCGATTCCAGTTTCTCTGGCCATCTCCGGCCCTGCTCCGGCGCACTATAATTGTTTGAGCCTGGTTCTAACCTCTCCGACTCAGATCGGTGACCTTTTCAAAGTTTTCTCATTCTAGGGTTCTTCAGAAACCCTAATCCTTCGAGGTTTTCTCCGATTTCTTTATATTCGTGGGATATATGTGCTCTCTTTGAGTTTCCAAACGATTTCCCTAACTCTTCTTTCAAAAATTACTTTCAAAAAACCTTTTTTTTCCGATCTAGGGTTTTCTGAAAATGTTTAAGTATTTTCAAGATTTTCTTTGTCATTCGTGGGTATTTTCCTCTACTGTATCATGCTCTTATATGTTTCTCTTGCTGTGTTCTTGTGCTTTTTCTTCTACCATGTTCTCGTATGCTTTCTACTGTGTTCTTGTGCTTTTTTTTTCTTCTACCATGTTCTCCTATGTTCCGATACTGTGTTTTATACGCTATGCTCTATCATATTCGGATACGTTTCATCTACTATATTTTCCTACTGTGTTCCTAAGTGTTCTTACTATTTTTATTCTATTGAACCTTGTTTAAGTCTCTTTTAAAAGGATATTCTTAAGCATGCTTTATTCTATTGGTCTTATCAGTCTTTCCTCATCATGCTTCGAATTGGTTTCTTTACTCTGTTTGCTTTTGAATCCTTCTACTGTATTTACATGCTACTCATGAGTACTGTTGCTTAAAGAAGCATGTTACAAGCTTCAGTAATTTTCTGAAACCTCTATACATGTTTTGATCCAATTGCTTGCCCTCTCTTTGTGATTTACCTGAACAAGGGTTCTTATTTCAAAACCCCCAACTCTTTTAGGTCAATTTCGAAGTTTCATATGATTTTGACCTTTTGATAAACTCTTCTAAACTCTATTACTAGATTTTCTACTGATTTTACAATCGCATGATAATTTTCTCTCATACATAACGTGTCTGTATGCTCTTTATATATGATGAGTCTTTCTTTAAAAAGGGTTGTCAATTTGTGATAAGTTCAAAATTCCTTCTAAATAGGTCTAATTGATTGTTTGCTGATTTCTCTTAAGTTAAAACTTTTCCATCTTTCTGACTCGATTCATTCATAACAAATCTCTAACCTCTTATTTCTTGGCTGTTAATTGATTTTCTTTTCTTAAATTGTATAACCTTTATTTCAGAAACCCTTTCTTTAGATAACCTTCATGGATTTGCCCTCAATTGCATGCTTTACACAAAGGGTTTATTCAAATCTTTTCCTTAAATGGTTTTACCCGTTTGAATCTGAATCCCTTAATTAAGGAAAGCCTTGTGTAATTGATTGACAATCACTTTTCAAACTATTTTCTTACCTTATTTCTGCTTGCTTTCTGCACTATAAAAGGCACGACCCTTTCTTCACAAACACGGGGGAAAAACAAAAAAAGAAAAACAAAAGACTTCAAACTTCACAATTTCACAATCTCTTCTGAACTCACAATCATAGTATTTTGTCTTCCTGTTTGAACTTTGGCTTTACAAGACTATTGCTTTTTCTACTCGTTTCTTTGAAACTAGTTTGTCCTAATTTAAGTTTCAGTATCACCCCCAGTGTGTTTACTTACAGTCTTTGTATCTATGTCTACTTTATTATTTATGTAGAATTTGACATTCAGCTTAGTATGCCTATGTTCTACTGCCTGTTTCTGTTATGAATCTTTGCTCCCTATCCCATTACCCCTATGTGTTTGTGAGTTTGACTTAGGGCATGGCAATATGAGTTGTTGTCCATAAATTGAGTTTTGAACCAATGGGGTCTTAACCTCTAAATAGGCTGGAGGGTGTACTAGCATATCCCATTACTAAGTATGCCCATCAGCCTGCTCTTCTTGTGTTCTTGCAAATTCCCTACTCCCTTATACCCCTATGTACACGGATTTTAATTTATTCTATTTCCCTTTTCCCTTTTCAGAATTTCAATTCTGCACTTGCACTCTCTCTTAGTTCCTAAGTTCTACCCCCCTCCTGTGAGCCTTGCCTTGGGACCTTGAGTTCTCTATGAACTTGGACGCCTGAGGGATGACACTTCCACACTGCACCATATTTAATTTGTAATGCATTTGGGTGTGAGCACTACCCGGAGTCCATATGAGGCTCTTAGGGAACTCTGACACATCTAAATGAGAGAAAGGCTACGAAACATGACCTTTGGAGTTGGTTTACTTCATACTTTACACAAGAAGTCTGAATCAGGCTTTCCTTGGTTGTAGTTTTCAATTTCTAATGTATTTTCTTTATCCTCTTTGGACTGTAATAACTTTGTAATAAACTTTGGGGATGGTTAGTGAAAAGGGTCAGGTAACCATGTATGCAGAAAGGGGTAGATAACTTTCCTATAGGATTTTCTAATTTCAGCACTCTCATATAGATACCATGTTTGCAGGACTTTTAATTTCAGCATGTTCTCATATAGATAACCTGCCTATAGGAATCTCTAATTTCAGTATTTTCTTATATAGATTTCTTCATTTTTCATGTAGTTACCATGCCTATAAGATTTCTGCATTTTACATATAGTTACCATGCCTATAAAATTTCTGTATTTTTCATGTAGCTACCATGCCTATAAGATTTTGCATTTTTCATGTAGCTACCATGTCGATAAGCATTTCTGCATTCTTATATAGTTACCACGTCTATAAGAACTTCAACATTCTCATTTAGATGCCATGGCTATAAGAACTTCAACATTTTCATTTAGATGTTATGACTATAGGGATCCTGCACTTTCATGTAGATATTATATCTATAGCTTCTGCATATGCACATAGAAAATATGCCTATAGGTCCTTTCCGATTCTTGCATACCCGCTTTTCACTAGGAAAACTTGTCTATAGGTCATAATAACCAAAAAATGTAATTAGATATTACGCAATTCTTAGATATCATGTTGTAGAATTTTGTACTCTTCTATGTCTATAACAATGTTTTAAGTTGGCAAACACATAGAAAGCATGCCTATAGTGGTTCTAATAATTCGAATCGCCTCACTCGTAGGTAAGTTTAAAACTTATTTGTAGTAATGTATTCCCAATTGCAGAACTTGTGCTCTTCTACTAAAACCCGCTTTAAATTGGCAACTTTCTTTTCCTAAGTCAATCTGCAATCAGTTTTCTTCTTTGTTTTTAAAATCAGTAGATATCATGCCAATAGGTTCCGTCCAACACTTAGGCAAACCATAAGATATGTTTATAAACCAAATCATATTTTATTAACTACAACCAGCAGGCAGGCCTGAGTCAAGCTTCCTATATGAACTATGTAATAAATTATTCTTCCTCAAATCTTTAAGTTTTAATTAGACCTTAAACAGTACATGCAAGTCATGCTAACTACTTGCTTTTCTTTGCCTAAAGGAGGTCTGTTTGAGCCTTTTGTTTGTTTACATGTTTTCCCATACTTTTTATATGTGTTTTTGCTTGTCGCCTTAGTGTTTTTTACCTTTGAAATCACAAATAAGGCCAACCTCCCCTCCCTCTTTTAGGATTAGTAGTCACAAGCACCTCCGGTGCTGATAGGATCGGGCCAGGTAATAGCATGCAATAAGAAAATAAGACTATTCCACGCTTTAATATCTTAACAGGGTGGGAAAGAGTAGATATGGATTTGATGACCACGCGATAACACCACATGCATTAGTGATTACCGGGTGTTGTGTGGGGTGATCCATATTATTAATAAACCTAGGACCCCCTTTCCTTGTTCATTGTTTCTTTTTAATTTTTTTAAACGTTTCTTCTAAATCAACTCTCTTTAATGCTTTTCGGCTTTGTTTACTTCTAGCCTTTATGTGATAAACCCCATTTTATTTGAAGTCTTACTTGCCTATGTGTTATTTGTACTTTAAGTCACAATAATAGCTTGGCCGGGAACCACACTAGTGAATTCTGAGGGGTACCTAACACCTTCCCCTTGGAATAATTTCAAGCCCTTACCCAATCATTGGTTATCCAATCGAAACCCTTATTAGTGTCCTAATGCACTTAAATTATTAGGTGGTGACTCTTCAATTCTCTTAGACCCAATTCCCAAAAGGGAACGATTTGTCCTTCCAAAATGTCATAAACCCGGATTTCGCGAGGAAAAAAGGGGTGCGACAGCATGGCGACTCTACTGTGGATATTCTTTTAAGGCTTTTATCATTTCAAGCTGTTACTGTAACTTTACATTTCTTATATGCCTTTACTTGTCTAATATCTTTAAGCATTTAATCCCTTTTTCTACTATGAAACTGACTTATCTTTTTGTTTCTTTTCTTTATTTCTTTTATTGCTTTCCTTTACTGCATTCCCATTTTAAATTATTTTAATTATTATTATGAACGTGCAAATACGTGGCAACTTGTTTAATTATTGCAAAAGCATGTTTTCAACATCATATTCCACTCGTGCCAAATAAAATACCATAGCAACACTTATAATGAGTGGTTGCACCCTTCTAATATTATCACCCCCTAAATCTGGCAAAGGCATATTTGCAGTAAAACCAATCGATCAACGGTGCAGTCGACGGTTCCACACCTTTCCCTCTTGAGTTGTCCGCTCAAGGGTACCATTCTAATACCCTATAAAAACCTTACTCTATTTAATTGTGCATGCATCATGGTCAAACCTAGCTGAGTCAGTTATGTTGTCCGCATAAGCGTTTCCCCGAAACCCAAATGGACACTACCACGTTTTGTGAATTTATTTGGAGAACTAAATATTTCGATGCCAATCATTGATATTTAGTAGTCGAGTCTGATGGGGGTAAGGGCCTAACCCTTTGTCTTGCAGAAACATGAGGCACGAAGTCCCCATATTCGGCATGGTCACCAATATACACCCCAAACTGCTAAGCTGGTGGAAGGATTTTCACTCCAGTGATTAGACTTTCATCCGGAAATACTTGGGGAACCTACTCTCTCTCTTTGAAATTCAACCCAACAAAAAAAATCATAGAAGCCACTACTCTATTCTGGGATGGTGATAGGTCTGTGTTATGCTTCGAAGACATTTAAATGACACCCCTGCTTGAGGAAATATGAGGATTGGCTGGCATACAGTGGAAAACTCCGGGTTTATTAATGCTGGAAAATCGCAAAGGTAGAGGTTTTCTCAAAATAATAGGTCTAAAGAAGAATCCAGACTTGACATGTTTGAAAGAGTCATACATTCCCTTTGACTACTTGTACGAGAGGTACGGTCATATCAAATCTTACCGTACTTATCCCGATGAGTTCGCCCTTACATCATTAGGGCATATTCATGGAATGGTACTTGTCTTCATGTTCTATTTCTTGGGGATGATAGTATTTCCCATAAAGAAAGCAAGGATCCATAGCAGGCTAGCTATAGTCACCAAAACTCTAATGGAAGGAATTGACGGACAACCATTAAGTCTTTTACCAATGATCATTGCAGAAATATACCGAGCCCTGGAAAGGTGTCAATAAAGAGCCAAACACTTTGACGGTTTTAATGTGCTACTTCAAATATGGCTCATGGAACATCTCCAAAAGGGTGAGTACTGATAGGAAAGCCATCGAAGGGACTGGGATGATCATATTGCTTTTTATAATCCAAATCAAATGAATTACAATCCCAACAGGTTCGCCCAACTGGAGAATGCTAGAGAATGGGTAGAACTCTTCAAAAATTTGACTGAGGACCAAATATAAAGGATGTTCAAGTGGTTCCCGACCGAGGAGTTCATCGTTCGATCCAGGGATGCACCTTTCCTAATACTAATAATCTTAAGAGTAACATGACCATACGTACCTCTTCGGGTTATGAGACAAGCAAGCAGGAAGCAGGTTATACCAAGGGTCAACAAGATGAGTCACTTCCGGGCTGACTTCCAGAATGACGATACCCCTTACAGGTGCCAGGCTCAGCATATGTGGCATTACAAGATTATCTTGGGAAAGGAAACCATTGAAACAGACAGATACCATGTAGGTTGTGCTCCATATTATTCATGCTAGTTAGAGAAAAATCACAATGGTCTGGTTCAACCCGGTTTGTTCGAGGTAACAGGATCATCGATGAAAAGCCTGAAGCACAGGTCAAGTATAACCATTTGCGAAAGAGAATTCGAGAATGCGAAAGCGAGCACTGTGAGATACAGGAAGCCAATCAAAAACTAATTGAAGAGTAGAGGGATATGGCTATCAGTGCCAACAAGCGATTGGTCTATCTAAAGCGAGGTATAGTAGAGCTGGAAAAGAAGTTCCTGAAGAGGGCCGAAGATTGCCGGACTGCTGAAGGAAATGAAGGCGGACATCTAGCCTCAACCTACTTGTTGTTGGGACTGCGCGAACTGAGGATGCTGTTCGATGAAGCCAATGATGCCGAGTCTGGGGAAGGTCCCTCTAGGACCAAATAGATAGGAATTTCCATTTTCCCTTTATAAAATGTAATAAGGCCAATGGTCATTAGTGACTTTTAATTTCTTGTTATTTTACTGTCGATTTGGGATTCGTCTACCTTTTATCAATGAAATAAGGCATTTAACATTCTAAGTTCTCCAAATCAACTTGTCTCTAGGCCTACCTCGGGCACAACGAGGTCCCCCAAAATTAGGACACGCTTTATATTTCAAGCACTACGTGTTTAAATATTGAAACATTTTTCTTATAATCCTCACTGACTTGTTACCTTTTGTTTTTATTATTTTGTTTTACTCCCATCCCCAAAGGTTAGTTCGTAAACTCTGGCAACATCATCATATTCTACGAGATCCAAGGTCCCTCCACCTACTCCTCCTCCCAGTCCTGTCAGACACAAAACAAAGGAAAAATGGAAGACTTGAACAACTCAACTGAACGGGTACAGGTCACTCATGGTACTTTGGTCCCCAAGGAAAATGCATCCCAACTAGAACAAAAGCTGTTGAAGTTTCAAGAAGAACTTGATCAAGTCCGAAATTTGGCATGTCTATCATTTTTCCTCACCACTCAAGAGGTTACTTTCCCAAACACTCAGAATCTTGTACCTCCACAAAACATCCCAAAGCAACAAAATCATCCCACTCCTCACCACCACTGCAATACCTGCCATACATCAAATAACACCCCAATGATCATCCCAGAACTCCGAAACTCCACAAATGACCACTGCCACACCAAGCACAATCCCCACATCTACGTGGAGACCATGCCACACTCCACCCAACCCATCTCAAGCACACCCGAGTCTGATGACAAGGACTTTCTCATCAGAAATTTGGCCGAAGAACTTAAAAAATTGACTAGCCGAATTCGAGGCATTGAAGGTAGTAAGGGAATCGAGGGGCTACACTCTGAAGATCTGTGCATGCCGCCTGATGTCGAACTGCCCGAGGGGTACAAACTCCCAAGTTCGAAATTTTTGATGGCACATGGGATCCCATGGTCCACTTGAGGACATATTCGGACAAGTTGGTCAGAGTGGGAAGAGATGAGAAAATCTGCATGAAGCTTTTCATGAGGAGCTTGAAGGGAGACGCCTTGTCTTGGTACATTAGCCAGGATCCGACGAAGTGGTCAAACTGGGTAAGCATGGTATCTGATTTTATGGACAGATTCAGGTTCAACACGGAAAATGCACTAGATGTGTCTATATCCAAAACTTGAAGAAGAAACCCACAGAAACCTTTCATGAGTATGCTACTCGATGGAGATCAGAAGCTGCTAAGGTGTCACGACCCAATATCCATACCCGGTCGTGATGGCGCTTCTCGTGAAGACAAGGCCAGCTAACTAACCCAATTCGTTTCTTTAACACTTACTAAACATAAATAGATGAAAAAATGCAACTTAAAGAACATTAATTATCAACATTATAGCCTAACTCAGCCCGACCGGAGTGTCACAAGTCACGAGCATCTAGGAGGATCTTTATTACAATTTCAAAGTCTATAATACATAGAGTAAAATCTGGAAATCATGAAGAAGAAGAAACTCGGTGTCGCGAACGCGGGCGGTCACCTTGCTTAGCTACGATAGCAATACCTTTAATCCGCTATTAACCCACTACCGGGTGAACAATATCTGCAACTGCACGCAAGGTGCAGGGAGTAAAGTGAGTACTTCCAACTCAGTGGTAATAAGAGCGAATAATATCTGAGCGATAAGAAAACACGTATGAGCACTCCAAAATGCTATAAAAGACAGTACAACCCTTTGAGAAAAACCGTAACACTGTGAAAATCCTTTGGAAAATCTCAAGCTCAGTTAAAAATCTATTTTATAAATATCATTTTTCCAACAGTTAAGCATATGAATGCTATATCAGATAGTGCAAGTCGGCACATAAGTCAGCCCCTTGGGCACAACACTCCTTAACATATAACACCTGTGTATTTGGTCAACAAGGCAAGTAATAGCATGTATGCCAATGATATGTGAGTGCTAAATGTCATGCCACATAGTACAAACAGGAATGAACGCATGAATGCAAATGCAATGCACATGACCGCTGTGGCGCACAGCCCGATCCATTTGGGTACCCTGCGCTCACTGGGGGTGTGTACAGACTCCGGAGGGGCTCCTACAGCCCACGCGCAATATCTTGGTCAGTCATTGTTACCTGACCGGTCAGCCATTGTTACCTGACCAATTTATATCACACAGTGTCATTGTTACCACCGTTCCAAGTATATATTACAGTGTCATTGTTACCACTGTTTCAAGTATAACATACAGTGTCATTGTTACTGTGAGCACGTGATTTTTGCCCCAAGCAATTAATTCCAAAATAAAATACAAAAAATGGTTTTTGATTGAAATTGGTTGATTATTGTGTAGAAAGTATCAGTGTGTGCTTTAATTTGTTGAAAATAAAGTGAGAAAAATTAAAACAAAATACAAAATGAAATTAGTTAGAAAATACCAAAAATGTAAGGTATTAGGAAACTAGAAAATCAAAGAAAAATAAAAAATATATACAAAATAAAAGGAAAAATACATCAGGTATAAAATACAAGAAAAT
>MU739597.1:2390-31413 GCA_026770625.1 Nicotiana glauca
TAAAAATATAACAAAACAAAACTGGGCCCTACTTGCTTTATTTTCACACCTCACCCTCTCTTTTCTTTTTCTCTTTCTTTTTCTGTTTTTTTTTTTTCTTCTTTTTTTTTCATTTTTTCATTTGCCCTCAGCTATCATTGGTCTATCAAATGACCCTTTTACCCTTGAATAAATGCAACATGTAGCACATAGGATGCATCAAGATGGTCTGTTACTTTGTGTATACCTGTCCTAGACGGACCCAACCCCTGTGTTGAGTCCCCTAAGTCACATGCACGTGATGCAAATAAGCGCTCCTATTAGGGATCCGGCACGAAGTCAAGTTATTTTAGGTTCAAAAACTGGGTATGTATTCTAGACTGTGTACCCGAGCGGACAACTCGAGTCGAGGAGGGGGCTACGTACCGGAAACCCGCGGGATCGTCCGGCTTAGTAACTTGTCCGGCCTCTTTCTTATTTCAAGGTATGACACTAACAGAATAGGGAGTCTCAACTAGTAAGCACATCCCCGGAGGTGAGAAGAGAAGGGTTTCGGCACAGTTTATATACAGTTCAGATAATATCAAAGCAGTAAACATTTAGCACATTAGGCAGGAAAACATGTAGAAAAATCAGATAAAGCCAAACATAACAATTATTCTAAGCTTGAATTCTTAAATACTAAATCAGAGTTCTGGGTTTGTCATCCCAAGCAGAGTCGCCAGAGCTGTCACACCTCCTTTTTCACTACACCCGCAAGGGCATAAAGGCATTTTTTTAATTAAAGGACAATCGAAACGGGATTTGCTTATTAAGATTTAGAGTCGCCACTTGAGAGATTTATAGTGTCCCAAGTCACCAGTTTGAATCTCGAATTGAGAAAAAAGAATTGACTCTGTATTACAGTCTACGAATCAGAAATCCAGATAAGGAATTCTGTTAACCCGGGAGAAGGCATTAGGCATTCCCGAGTTTCGTGGTTCTAGAACGGTCGCTTAACTGTTATATTCGGCTTAATTATCCGATTTAAGTTCATATTCAAACCTATGCGCATTTTTACCTTTTAACCGCTTTTGATTATTATTATTTTATAAGAATTGCAATGTCGTGAAAACACATCTCAAACCACGTCACATCAATGTACCCGTGGTTATTGACATATTTTGACTCCATTGAGATTTGGATTTGGGTCACATAAATGTGTACCCGACTTTAGGGAGATAATGTTATTAGGCTAACGCGCCTAAAGCTACTACGCAATAGCAACTTTGCAAGGGTCATGAAAATTCGCTAAATGACACGCCTCGATTTCTATGGATAAACAAGATTAATTAAATGAGGTCCAAGCAATTGTCATTTTTGTTCGGCACGATGCACATCAATTCCATTTCTTTGCAAACTTGTATTCTACTAAAGAATGGCATGAATCCACATCTGCTTTCAATTTCTATAAAAATCAGCCGTGGCTTGCACATACTCTTATTTTAGTCGAATTGAACAAACGCAAAGTACAGAAAATTAACAAAGATTACCCAAAACTATAATCATTTTATTTGAGATCCCTGCCAGCAAACAACTCAACAATTTTAGAGGTTCATTAGTCTAAATTTTAAATAGAAATTAAATGAACACATCAAGATAGTAAACCAATGAATATAAACGTGAAAGCATAAAAACAAAATTTAGACAAGAAAACTTACTCACAAATATTGGACGAACTGGGTAAGAGGCAAACGAAATGAACATTCTGTAAATGTATTCTATTTCAATCTCATATAAGAACGGCCAAGAACAGTTACAAATTGTTGAGATGGTATTGAATAGAACCCGACATGTCGAAAAAAACTCGACCACGAACAGGGAACGCGAACCAAGTTGGAACCACGAACAGCGACTAACCAACGACGATGAACTCGAGCGAAATTCAAACTCAAACGGATACTTGAGACTTGCCGGAAAAAGATGTTGAAGAGGCTCTTGGTTGATGGGTTCCTATGGTGATTATGGAGGTGTTGAAGCTCGACGACTCACCAGCCAGCTTGCCGGAGATGGCAGTGGCGGCGGATGGAATCGCTGGTTTGAGGTGTTTGGTCGTTGATGAAGAGGATCGATGGGGAAGGGTGTTTAGGTGTAAAGGCTGCCGGCTACTGTGGAGAACTCGAACAAGGATGGCCTAAGGTCCCTTGTTCATGGCTGTTCTATGTCTTCTCCAAGTGAAAGAGACGATCCGGGGGGTGGTCGACGACTGTGTGTATTCTGCTACTGCTGGTTGACAACGGGACTGTTTGAGGTGGCAGGTGGTGGAGCTAAGATCGTGGGCTATTGGAGTGACGGACTATTGTGTGAGGAGACTGACTATGGCGTGGAGGCTGTTTCATTGGTGGTTGACAACGTGAGGAAGAAGATGACGAAGCAGCAGCGGTGGTTGTTTATGGTTTCTACTGGACGTTTGGGGCTGGTCGACGACGGAGCGGCATGGGGATGAGGGGTGGTTTTGTTTAGGGTTTTTCTAGGTTTTTTTTTTGTGTTGTTGTTCATGAAGAAGATGAAGTAGTGTATCTCCCAAAATTTATATTTAATGTGTGTAAAAAATGTTCAGTCCCCCTCCTCTCGCGGCTGAATAGTTAGTAGTGTATTTATAGGTCTAGGTTAGTTTAGGGTTTTAGGATAGTGGGCTTGGTTTTGGGTATTGGGCTTGGGTTGTTATGGGCTAGGTCCAAATTTTAGGCCTAAAAATGGGTCGTTTGAACCCAAATGTTATTCTTTTCCCGCAATCGAGAATAAAAATACGATCTTATTTAATTAATCCTACGTAGGCAAAATAACTATTAAAATGAGACTGACAATTAAAATAACACTATTTTTTGGGTATTTTTTCAAGTTTAAAAAGACTACAAAAATGTTAATGAAACTATTTTTTGTAATTTTCCTTTTTCTTGTAATAAAATAAAGTAAAAATAGTAAAAAAAATAGTTTAAATGGCGATATTAGGCCTAAACTAAATATTTACATGATAAAATGGGTAAAATTTCGGGGAGGGTCAAAAATCACATGTCAACAATCATGTCACTTATACTAAGGACATTCTGAATAATATAAGAAGAACTGATGATCAAGGAAGGAATGAAGTGCAATTACCCACAGGAAATAAGGCATAAATAACTCACACTGGGGAAGCATCTGTACTGGGAAATAAGACAGTTAAAAATATCCTATATGTACCAGATTTTAAATTCAATTTGTTATCTGTGTCAAAGATTACCAAAGATCTTAGTTGCTCAGCCACATTTTTCCCTGATTTCTGTTTGTTTCAGGATCTTTACAGTGGTAGGGTGATGGGGATTAGTAGAGAGCACAATAGACTATACTTACTAAAGGAGAATATAACAGTAGTTGTAGTTGGTTTCTTGGTGAATAAAGAAGCTGAAAGTAAACTCTGGCACATGAGATTAAGCCATGCATCCTTGAAGTCAATGCAGCATATCCCAGAATTGAGGAATAAGATAGACATGCAGATGCAAGAAAACTGTAATGTGTGTCCACTAGCAAGACATTGCAGGTTAAAATTTCCTTCAAGTAATAGTAGCTCAGACTGTTCCTTTCAGCTCATCCATCTATATATTTGGGGACCTCATAAGATGCCCACATATGATAGAAAATACTACTTTGTTACTATTATAAATGATTACAGTAGATATACATGGGTATGCCTGATTCAATCAAAATGTGAGGTGCTAGTTTTAATAAAGAATTTTCTTGCTATGATAAAGAACCAATTTGGTGTTACTATGAATGTGTTAAAGTCTGACAATGGTAGAGAATTTTTTAATTCTCAATGCAACGAATTACTAGCATCTCTAAGAATTATACATCAAAGTAGTTGTCTATATACACCTCAGCAGAATGGTACAGTGGAGAGGAAGCACAGACATATACTAGAAGTTGCAAGGGCACTAATGTTTCAGAGTTCAATGCCAATGAAATTGTGGGGCGATTGTGTGAGGACAGCAGCATACTTGATTAATAAACTGCCCACAAGGGTGTTACAAGGGAAATGTCCATATGAGATGTTGCATAACAAACTAGCAAAGATAGAGAATCTAAGGGTGTTTGGTTGTTTGTGTTTTGCACGCAACTTACCTAGTGGTGACAAATTCAGTCCAAGGGCAAGAAAGTCAGTGCTTATAGGATACTCAGAAACACAGAAGGGATACAGACATTTTGACCTAGATGCTGGAAAGGTATTCATTAGCAGAGATGTCTCTTTCAGAGAACAAGTGTTCCCTTTCAAGGAAGGAACTCAAATCGCTGAAAGCCTGTTCCCATGTGATTTTTCAACTGAAGCTCAAATCACCACTCAGGAATCAGACCCTTCCACAGCACATGATCAACACGAGACAACTCAAGTACCAATTTTGGAACCAACAACTGCAGCGGACAGTCAAACACTAGATTCAACTGAGGATGATGTGAATTCAGCAGGCAACATTGATCTAATGGAGACAATTGATGTGCAGTCAGGAACAAATCCAACTCTAGATGAGTTTCTCACTGAACATGAGGGTCCAGAGACAACTGGTGTCAGAAAATCTGGCAGAACTACCAGGCCCTCCATATGGCTGAAAGATTATGTTACCAGCTCAAATACTCAAAACCATCCTCATTGCATTTCAAACAGTATCTCATACTCACATTTATCAACACATTACCAGGCTTACTTGGGAATGTTTTCTGTAACAGTTGAACCAAAGAACTTTAAGAAAGCATGTCAGGATCCAAATTGGGTAGAAGCTATGGCACAAGAGATCAAGGCTCTTGAAGAGAATGCAACATGGAACATTGTTGATCTGCTTGCAGGAAAGAGGGCCATAGGATCCAAATGGGTGTTTAAGATAAAGTACAAAGCAAATGGGGAAATAGAAAGGTATAAGGCTGGATTAGTAGCAAAGGGTTATACACAGCAAGAAGGATTAGACTATCATGAGACATTCTCTCCAGTTGCAAAGATGGTTACTGTTAGAACAGTCATTAGCATAGCAGCATCTAGAGGATGGGATCACTTCCAAATGGATGTGAATAATTTTTTCTTGCAAGGGGATCTCTATGAAGATGTCTATATGGAACTGCCTCAAGGTTTCCAGAGACAAGGGGAGTATAAGGTGTGCAAGCTACTTAAATCACTATATGGCCTTAAGCAGGCTTCAAGATAATGAAATATCAAGTTGACTGAAGCTTTGGTGAATGCAGGATATCATCAGAGTGGCTCAGATCATTCACTCTTCACTAAGAACACATCATCAGACATTGTTGTTATCTTAGTATATGTGGATGACTTACTAATTACTAGAAGTAGTGCAGAGCTTATAAAAGAAGCAAAACAGACATTATAGAACTCCTTTAAGGTCAAGGACCTAGGGGACTTAAGGTATTTCTTGGCATTGAGGTACTGAGATCACAGAAAGGTATCCTGCTTACACAAAGAAAATATGCACTCCAGTTGATATCAGAAGTTGGACTTGCAAGAGCCAAGCCCATCTCTACTCCTATAGAGCTCAATCAGAAGCTAACAACTATCGAGTATGACAAACATGTAGTGGTAAATGGAGATGCAGAACTTGAAGACATAGGGAGTTATCAAAAATTGATTGGTAAACTGCTTTACCTGACTATCACCAGACCAGATTTAAGTTATACTGTACAGGTTCTCAGTCAATTTATGCAGCAGCCAAAGCAATCTTTGGGATGCAGCACTGAGAGTAGTAAGATATGTGACGGCAGCACCAGGGCAAGGAATTCTACTTGAAGCAGGACCCATTAATGTATTGTCCGCATATTGTGATTCAGACTGAGCTTCTTGCCCCAACACTAGAAGTTCTGTGACAGGATATGTCATCAAACTGGGAAATTCATTGCTCTCATGGAAGTCCAAGAAGAAACAAATTGTCAGTCGAAGCTCTGTAGAAGCTGAGTACAGGAGCTTAGCAGCAGCTGCTGCAGAAGTTACATGGTTCCTAGGATTGCTTAAGGAACTATAGGTCCAAGTTCAGCCGCCAGTACCACTGCATTGTGACGGTAAAGTAGCTCTTCAGATAGCTATCAATCCTATATTCCATGAACGAACTAAGCATATTGAAATTGATTGCTACTTTGTGAGAGAGAAGAACAAAAATGGGCAATTAGCACTGCAGTACATTTCTACCAACTTGCGGTTAGCTGATCTTATGACCAAGGGATTAGGATCTTCTCAACATCATCTTCTTTCGTCCAAGCTTGGGGTGCTGAATGTGTTTCAACCCTCAGCTTGAAGGGGAGTATTGTTATGAGGGTTAGAAGTGTATTAAGTAATTACTTGAGGGATTAAAGTGTAAAAGGTGTAAGAGTAGTAGTTGTAGGCGGTTATTACTGTATAAAGTAACCACCTACTGTAATAAGCAAAAGCAGCTCAAAACATTTTCCTGCATATCTCAATTCTCTCGTCTCTTCTCCTTCATCCTCTTCTTCCATTTCTGTTGCATGTGTGAATTAGCATAGATTTCATCAATAAACCACGTTATAAATTTAATTGTACCGTTTTATTGGTAAATAAGTATTATACACACCGAGATAGGACTACAAAATTAGAAGAAAAATCTCATAATTGAAAGAAAAAAAAAACATAACAGCAAGAGGAAGCGCGGTGATTTAACTAGTCAAGGGTGGTTAGCCACACGGATTGCTGAATGCTGAAAGGGGGAAATATTATTGTATTATAAGGACCTCTTGTTAATTATTTTATGTTGCTATTAAACTTCAAATAACTGAACATAATTATGCCGATGACATAATCGGAAGCGCGTTACTGAACAGAGAAGCATTTTGTCTCTTCATGCCAATACATGAGTCATGACTTAGTTATATTCCCAAGCTTTTCTTTTGACCAAAAAATTTCACCAAATAAATAAAATTTTAATGCTCCATCTTTTATTTCTATTATCCGAGACTTCAACAAATGATTTACACCGACACGCTGGATGTTGCAAAGTACTAGTAGTAATTTTTGTTATCTGAAATTGCTTCGTTAAGAAAATAATACATTTAACAAAAAAAGGGCAAAAAAGAGAGTGATCGGCGCTCAATCAAGTAAATCCGACCGAAAAAGCCTGTTAGATTTCATTCAATCCAAATTCATCCTTGAATAAAAAGGATAAGTACTCCATCAATCATACTCTGAATATTTCATTAACACCTTCCATTTCGTTTCCATTAGCGGCTTCAACCATAATTTTCAAAATTTACAATTTTATAAATATGATGAAAAATATGTTTGCCAAATACCAATATTTCTAATTCAATTCCCAATATCAAACACCACCCGCTACCTGTCTACGGAGTCTCTATGTACAACTAGAGAGTAATATGAAAATACCAGCAACAAGGCTTAGGTCATACCTCAAAATACAAAGTACACGAGAAACAAAACATACAAAACCTCGAAATGAAGTGGGGCTAACCAAGCCAGCTGAAAAGAGTACACCGCTATCACTGATCGATGCTGCCTGCTGTCGAACCACACGTATCATTTAAAGATATTGTATCACTAGCAAAAGGGACGTTAGTGCCGTCGAATAACACTAATATATAGCTAAAAGTCCTCTTTTAAAAGAGAATGACCATATAAGAAAGGAAAATCATAGAAACATGAAGTCACAATCAACAATATCCAAATGACCAATTGAAACATAGAGACTTTCAAAGTACGAAAATCATATATATATTTTTGGTTGGGAGATCATTAGCACCGATATATCACAATTTTTTTTTAGCGCAGAGTCCGATCACGCCCAATCGGCTAGGTAATCTCCCCATGGACAATGTGGTTTGACATGGTGATGCGAAAGAAAGTTGTTACAAAAGTAGTACCGCCATGTGCGTAATATGACATCTGCTCTCCACCCGATCAACTAGGCCGCCTTTACACATATGTCACGTGGGTTGGCTTTTTATTTTTCAATCCACATGCACCAGTTTCATCCCAATTTAGGGGAATAATCACAATTTCATCCCAAATGAGGGGAATAATCACAATCCACCCCTATATTGTTACAAAAGTAGTACCGCCGTGTGCGCAATATGGCGTCCTCTATTCACCCGATCAAATAGGCTGCCTTTACACATATGTCATGTGGGTTGGCTTTTTATTTTCCAATTCACATGCACCAGTTTCATCCCAATTTAGGGAAATAATCACAATTTCATCCCAAATGAGGGGAATAATCACAATCCACCCCTACATCGGCACATGTATTTTCAGGTGTGGGCCTTATGACCAACCTTTCCTCGGTTTTGCTAATGATACCCCCAAAAATAATTTTATTTTGATTTTCATACAAAGTTAACATAAATAGAAATGTATTCATCTCAGAATCTTTCACATTGTATATATCTTTATTAGTATTATCAATGTGAGCACGTGATTTTTGCCTCGCATGATTTACTCCTACAGAATTTTTAGATTTAAGATTTTTCTTATATTTAATTTTTAGAAATTAATTGCATAATTTCCATGTTTATTTGTATTTTTGTGCGGATTTTTAATTTAGCATAAATTCATAAAAAAATATAAAAATACGCATTTGCATTTAGGATTTAATTTTTATATATTTTAAAATTAATTAGTAAGTAGGGTTTTACAAAATAGAAAAAATCTCAAAAAAAAAAAATTATTTGTGCGTTTCCTAATCCTTAGTTTTGAATTTCATTAGTTTTCCTTAATTTTGTAGTTAATTAACTGTGCTTAATATAATTGGGTAGGTTAATTTTATTTTTAAGAATTAATTTAGGTTTTTAGTTTAATTTTAAAAGAAAAGAAAAATTAAATAAAGGAAATTTTGTCTTCTTTAATTGAGAAAATGAACTTGGGCCAAACCACCCGTTGAACCCATCCAAAACACCCCTGTTTCCAGCCCAAACCCATTCTCCATACCCGCTCCATTCCAAATCCGTTCCCCACACCCGCTCCAGCCCCCGTTGAATCAAAACAACATCGTTTTTAATAGGAGTAATCCCAGCCGTCGAGGTTTGATGATCGGACGGCTGGGAAGCTTGGATTGTTTAGTATTTAAATGTCCAAATGGACCCCCGCTCCTGAGAATCCCCCTACCCGCTCCGTCTCTCACCTGTTTATCAGAGACTCATAACGCCACCGCCCCCCACCGTGCACTGCTGGCCGGAAATTGCCTCCGCCGGCGGCGATTGTCCAAATACCCCCAAATTAACACCACTTGAACACCTCTCCCTCCTCTTTCCAAATCCACGCCGCGTTTCCCTCAAATCCCACCCAAACTGCTCAAATAATCGAAACCCTAGTAGTCGCCTCCATCGTGTCCGGCGGCGCTGCCACCCAACCGCTCTCAAATAGTCCAAATCCCTATTCATTATCCTTCAAACACCCTTGCAGCTCTTCGAATTTCCAATCGAAATTGGGTCAGTACCAGAGTTTGAGTCGAAACCTTTTCCTGGGTCGTTAATGAGTTAAAACCCATGCTAATCAACTATTCTATGTAAGAATGAGAGATTGGCATGGAGTTTGACTCATTTTGAGGTTCATCAGTCCATGCAAGTCGTTCCATGTTCAGTTTTATTAGGTATTTTCTCTATTTCTCGTTATTTATTTTTCTTTTCTATTCATTCTCTTTTGTTCATACTCATCTCCTCCCTCGTCATGTCCCAGAATGCATCTCGTTAGGTCTGTTTCTTTTCATTTTATTTTCTTCCGTTAAAAGCAGTTAATATATGTGTAGTGTCACGACCCAATTTCCAAACCCGATCGTGATGGTGCCTCTCTTGAAGACAAGGCCAGCCAACTAACCAAAATCGTCTCTTTAACAATTATTAAATATAAATAAATAGATAAATACAACTTATCGATAATAATAACCAGTATTTACAACCCAACACCACCCGACCGGGGTGTCACAAGTCACAAGCATCTAAAGAACGCTTGGACACAACTACAGGGACAATAATATACAAGAAATAAATTCCGAAATTTTAAAGACAACGCCTGGTGCCGCGAACGCTGGTGGTCACCTTGCTTAGTTTCGATAGTAATACTTTCAAATCATCTATAACCCGCTACCGGGTGCATAATACCTACAACTGCACACGAGGTGCAGGGAGTAAAGTGAGTGCTCTAACTTAGTGAGTAATATGAGTAAATAATAACTGAGCAGCAAGAAATCACGTAAGAGCACTCCATCATGCTATATAGGGCAGTACAATCCTGTGAGAAAAACAGTAAAACCGTGAAAATCCTTTAGAAATATCTGGTTCAGTTAAAAGCCTCTTTTGAAAATATCTTTTTCCAACAGTCAAGCATATGAATGCAATATCAGATATTGCAAGTTAGCACATAAGTCAGCCCCTCGAGCACAGCAGTCCACCAACAAATAACACTAGGGTATCTGGTAAGCAATGCACGAATTAGCATAGATGCCAATAAAATAAGAGTGTTGAATGTCATGACACGTAGTAAAAACAGGAACCAATGCATGAATGCAATGTAATGCACATGACCGCTGAGGCGCACAGCCCGATCCATTTGGGTACCTGCGCTCACTGTGGGGGTTCAGACTCCAGAGGGGCTCCTACAACACAAGCGCAATATCAATATCATACCATTGCAGCGTACAACCCGATCCATCCTCAGTCCAGAAATGCACATAGAACACTGTTGCGGCGCGCAACCCGATCCATGCTCAATCCAGAAATGCACATAAGCCACTTAGGCAATATTCAAATAACAGTTCTCACTCAAAACTTCAAAAATATGTTGTTTAAGTTTTCAAATCATGAAAAATGGCTGAATTTGCAAAACAACATTAAAACCCTGGACCGAGATCAAATAACATGCAAGGTAATGCAACATCAATGATATCAATCCCTGAGGGATTCGAATAATCGACACGAAGCCCAAAACATGGCAATCAGCCCAAATTATGATGATAATATATAGTTCAGTCAAATACGCGGTAAAAAACAGCAACGGGGATGGACCAAGTCGCAATTCCCAATGGTGCTCTACCCCACGCTCATATCCGGCGTGCAAGTCACCTCAATACAGCACTATGATGTGCAAATACGGGTTTTCAATCCCTCAGGATATCATTTACAAATATTACTGACCTCGAACCGGAGAAATCTCAAGCTCACGACGGCTTTGCCCCTCAATTTGGCCTCCTCGCGCGTCGAATCTAACCAAAAGCAGAGCGAATACATCACACTATGCCAAAGGAATAATACCCAATCGAAAATAATCAAAATATAGCAAAAATCTCAAAACTAGCAAAACCCGAGCCCCGGGCCCACTTCTCGAAAAATTACAAAACTCATATTACCGGATTCCTCATCTCGCCACGAGCCCATACATACCAAGAATCCCAAATTCGAGCTCAAATTGCCTATCAATTCCCAATTTGAAATATAAAAAACTCAAGCCCTAGCTTTACCCCTTTTTAATGAATTTCAACTAATTTTCATGTTAAATCTATCATAATCTCATTTATTTAAGCCAAGGAACTTACCTCTAATCATTCCTCCTTGAATCCCTCTTTAAAATCTCCTAAAAGCTCTAAAAGCTCGTTCAAAAATAGTGGAAAATACATAACCCTCGTGGATGAAATGTTTCAATAAAACCCTTTATGACCAGCCCAAATTTCACTTCTACGGAGAAAATGTTGCTTCTGCGACCTCCGCATATGTGGTCCACATCCACTTCTGCCGACCTTCACTTAAGGGTCCCTACCACTTCTGCGTTCCACATTTCGCATCAGCGGGACCGCTTATGCGGCCCGCCTTTCGCTTTTACGGAATATCAAGAGAATGCCAAAACCGCTCCTGCGGTATAACTTCTGCTTATGCGGATAACTTTCCGCTTCTGCGGTAATTGCTCAACCTCAACCTTTTCGCACCTACAATAAATGGCTCTTCTTCCACGTAACCGCATCAGCGATTTCCTTTCCGCAGATGCGGAAACACCTGCTGCAACCAAAAACATGCAATTCCAACTTCAAATTTTCCTTCTGATAGCTACCCGAAATCATCCCGAGGCCCCTGGGACCTCAACCAAAAGCACCAACATGTCTTGAAACATTACCCAAACTTGTTCCATTCATCACAACACATCAACCAACACTAAAATCATCAATTCTCATCGGATTCAAGCCTAAGTTCTTTAAAAACTTCCGAAACACGCATTCGATCAAAAACCCGACCAAACGATGTCCGAATGAACTAAAAATTTGCACACATATCCAAAATCACCCAACGAAGCTACAGCAACTCTCGGAATCCCATTTCGACCCTCGGATCAAAATCTCACCTATCAACCGGATTTCGCCAAAATACTAACTTCGCCAATTCAAGCCTAATTCTACACCGGGCCTCCAAAATCAATTCTGATCACGCTCCTAAGTCAAAAATCATCCCCCAAAGCTAACCGAATCACCTTAAATCACATCTGAGCCCTCTAACTCAATAGTCAACATTCGGTTGACTTTTCCAACTTAAGCTTTCCTTAAAGAGACTAAGTGTCTCATTTCTTATCAAAATCAATCCAAATCAACTCTAACACATCACATACCGATAATGAAACATGAAGAATCATGAAATGGGGGAAACTAAGCAATAACACATGAGACGACGGGTTGGGTCGTCACATCCTCCCCAACTTAAATAAACGCTTGTCCTCGAGCGTACCCAGAGTTGTACTAGAAGCAACCCGATAGCTGAATGACCTTACCAAGCATAAACCCACGGTTATCCCTCGTCACCCTATCTCGTATAGGTCCGATAAGACAATATAGCTGAAATTCCACAGTCCATCTAAACCATAAACCGTAGGACCACATTGCACTTTCCGAAGTCATACTCAAAATCAGAACCTTACGTCAATATTCAGAATAAACCTGAACCAATTATAATAAACCAAACCTGCAACCTCAGGTGGAACCATATGATATACCACATAATCCAAACACTCGAAACGATAGACTCTATTCACAACAGTTGCCCACAGCAACCCAATTCCGCTAGAAAATCCCTTATTAGCTAAAGTCTTATTCCAACACTTCTATATACTGCCAACGATAAATAAAACATGTGATCCACGGTAACCACTTTTTAGGTCAACCATTCATGAAGCCATTTCCCATTTGACTAATACCACGACAGCCAAACCACGATATTATCCTTCTAACAATCTGACATCAAATCTACTTGTTTTCATTAATGACTCCAACGATCACCTCGAATCCAACACACCACTCTGGTGATATGACACCTCAACACAGGCCTAAGCCACAACTTGCATAATACGCGCACCATTAAGAAATGATCTGACCATACTCAAATCATGACGAATGACTTAAACGAAAGAGTTGTACCTCAAGCTCATCAGTCCATCACAACACAAGGCTGAGATCCCGTCTCACATCATAGAAATAGAACACCTGAAGCTACCCCGAAAGGTCATAACTCCACGTAGCCTCGCTACAATGCGCGATCCTATCTAAACATTGTTACATATGAAGCACCTCAAGTCGCTATGATCAAAATCAACAGCCACGCATAATTTTTTATGTCCGAAACCAAAGCAATTCTTTACACCCACTGTGAAACAAATAACATACGACACACAACCTGATAGACCATAACCAATACTCCATTTATCGAGCAACACTCAGTTACTCTTCCCGCTCGACTTTTTCTATGAATACTCAATAGAACCGCACCACATGTGCCCACATCCAACTAATCATAACGTCTCACAGTGTAGAAAAAGCAACTCGTAGATCTCCCCAGATCACTAACGAGTTCAGGAACGATCGAATCAACCTATCCCTCAACAATACAAGTCGGGGCCAACCAAGCCAACTCAAGCTAAACACGTATCCAATCAGCTTACCAACAAACTCATTACTAAGAAGCCTGAAGTTGCTCCTTCCACTACTTTAATTCCTAGCGGAGCCGTACGATACGGTGCCCAGCACCAAATAAATACTGAAATCCACAGTCTCACCCGGTGACATGCCCCGCCACAAGGAATGCATCCGAAAAGTCCCTCAATACCGGAACTGAATCAATGGTAGAAACCTCTACACTGACATCCGCCACAAAGGCCCCATTAAGGAAAGAAATCTTTCCCAGCCGTCCACTGGTCTTTAGAATACAAACCACTCTGCTAGAACATAATCCGATGCACCTCGCCACGCAACCTGTGGTATTTTCTGACATAGCCCATAGCATAATAGTCCAGAATAACACAACACTGAGACAACCAGTCTACAGCTCAACATCATATCCAAAATCTAACATTCCAATAAAGGAAAGTCCACTCGGGCCTCCAAATCCCAATTGTCGCTAATGGTACCAACACATGCGCTCCACAACCACTACATAGTCTATACCTGAGAACTCTCAGTCTCCAACTCCATATAGCACATGAATCACTGCACCTAATCCCCAAATTCTACAGTACGAATACAAATTACACCTCAAGTACCCAATCATTCCATGAAAGATACTCTAAAACTCCCCTGTGCCATCCAAAACACTCAAATATCAGTAGTCGATCTAGCCAGAAAGCACCACAATACTATCGTAGTATCGTCAGTCTAATCACATTACCCTTTTTTCGAGACATATACTCTCGTCAAATCACTCCTATTCAGCGGTACCATTTCCTTGATTACCTGGGGCAACCCGTTGCCTAAGAATATTCTAAACTTTTTTTAAGAACTGAACAGCAACTCATCTAGCCAAGACCTTCCGTCAATCCAATCTAGAAGAAGAATCATTACACATTCGATGCTTCGTATACCCATAGAAGATTTCATCATTCCCAAACCACGGTAAAACCCAGCAAGAACACCGCTGCCAATTCTATTTGTACAAGCTAAACCGTCATGACTGAATCCTTCTATCCAAACCAAGTTAAGCAAGTTGTCAGACCCAAAAGCTTTGCCGCACAATACCTGTAAGGGCTTATTACCTCGAACACATACAAGGAATTAATCATATCCTTACCATACCGATTCGGTCTACTATTATGTTATACCATATATCTAATTTCCTTTCTGATTCATCATCAACTTGATATTTCTCTCTCGCTGTAGCATCACAATGCCTCAATCCAGGCCTATCACACGAGACTCGAACATAAGACCACACTATCTAAGACTCATAGGCCACTGAATACCCTCTCAAATGTTCCAAAAAATACCACATTCCATCATGCTCTGCTTTAAGAACTTCCTACGAATATGAATTCGTTGCCATTACTTTCTAGATACCTTTACATAGGATCCCATAATTAACATAAAAATACCATAAGCCTCGACATTCTTCAATGAATACACAGTCTCTGACCACATAAACAACCTTGAGTCACCTGATTGATACATGTAAAATCTTGAACACATTAGAATCATTCTCGAAAGTCATTCACTCTTATTTAAGCTGCAAATTACCTGACTCAATGAATGGAACTACTCGTGCCTTATTAGCACTCTGACACCGCAGGATATGATCTCATTCCAATACAAACAAACATCTTCCTTCTCTATACACTGAGCACTCTTTACCAACAACAGCTCAAGATATCCTATTATTTGCACACATCTACGAAGCATTATATAACCTTTATCAAAAATTTCCTTCATACATGCCATCCTCAGCTCAATTTCTGCAACCAGAATCGATCCACCAGCATACCTTGAAACGAAACCAACATAGCTCATAACCGTGCAATCAGCTAATCGACAGCAACCTCCCCAACTTGGCTCAAAGCCATATATCAGGACACAATCAATAGCCCATAATACTTTTACTCTAATGATGCCACTATATCATAGTGATATTAAACTCAAATCATGTACAAGTTTTGTAAAAATACGGATCATCTAGTACCGTAATCATCTACACATCTCGCATTCATCTTTATCTCAGTTGAGTCCACCATCTTAAGCGACCCAAATTCTCAGAATTCAACACATACCCTTCAATTACACATGAGGTATTCTAACATACACATAAGGATCATACCACTCAAGAACGCTCCGCAGGAGATATCCCACCTGCTTCACCTCAATTTAGTATTTCAGCATGCCTTCCACCATCATATACGTTACACAGTCATTTAGTCTTCCTGGGTCTAAACTCAGACCGCCACATGTAATGCACTACCCTTCCCAACTAGGAGACACAAAAATATTCTTCACGCGCCCATAAGTCGGGGCTACACAACATATCACAATAGGAATCGAACACTTACCAGCTCATCTATTATTCAGCAGACTCCTTCGTCACTACCAAGATCACATAGGTACATCTCGCAGTACTAACATACTCGTCACATGGATATCCAACTGCCATTCCGACTAATAGGGACAATACTGAACATACAAGTTCAAAACACTTGCTCACGTAATCAGCACCTCGGCGCTCAAGCCATAGGCAAAGATCCAGCCTCAAGTCCTCCAGACTGGCCCAACATACTCACTAAGATCACATCTCGCCCCTCGATCGGGGAAATCACAAACCATCAAGGCACATATAATACTGAGCGCTCATGTGTGTATACAGATGTGTGGAAGGAATTTCAAGAGTTATATCTCAAGCTGAATCAAGTACGCACGATAAGATTTCCAAGAAAGTGAAGTTTTCCTAAAGGTTCTGCAGCCTCTCGAGGATAAATACAGACATCTCTGTACCGATCCGCGAGACTCTACTAAACCTGCTCATGACTCGTGAGACCTAGTAACCTAGGCTCTGATACCAACTTGTCACGACCCAATTTCTAAACTCGATCGTGATGGTGCCTCTCATGAAGACAAGGCCATCCAACTAACCCAAATCATCTCTTTAACAATTATTAAACATAAATGAATAGATAAATACAGCTTATCGATAATAATAACCAGTATTTACAATCCATCACAATCCGACCTGGGTGTCTCAAGTCATGAGAATCTAAAGAACACCTGGACAAAAATACACGGCCAATAATATACAAGAAATAAATTCTAAAATTTTAAAGGCCACGTTCGATGCCGCAAACATTGGCGTTCACCATGCTTAGCTTCAATAGTAATACCTTCAAATCAGCTATAACCCACTACCGGGTGCACAATACCTGCAACTGCACGCGAGGTGCAGGAAGTAAAGTGGGTAAAGTGAGTACTCCAACTCAGTGAGTAATAAGAGTAAATAATAACTGAGCGGCAAGAAATCACGTAAGAGCACTCCATCATGCTATATAGAGCAGTACAACCCTGTGAGAAAAATAGTAAAACCGTGAAAATCTTTTAGAAATATCTGGTTCAGTTAAAACCCTCTTTTGAAAATATCATTTTCCAACAGTCAAGCATATGAATGTGATATCAAATAGTTCAAGTCAGTACATAAGTCAGCTCTCGGGCACAGCACTCCACCAACAAATAACACCAGGGTATCTGGTAAGAAATGCATGAAGTAGCATGGATGCTAATGAAATGAGAGTGCTGAATGTAATGACACATAGTACAAACAGAAACCAATGCATGAATGCAATGCAATTCACATGACCGCTGCGGCGTGTAGCCCGATCCATTTGGGTACCCGCTCTCACTGTGGGGGTTTAGACTACAGAGGGGCTCCTACAGCCCAAGCGCAATATCAATATCACACCGCTGCGGCGTGCAGCCCGACCCATCCTCAGTCCAGAAATGCACATAGAACACTGCTGCGGTGCGCAGCCCGATCCATGCTCAGTCCAAAAATGCACATAAGCCACTTAGGCAATATTCAAATAACAGTTCTCAGCTCAAAACGTCAAAAATATGTTGTTTAAGTTTTCAAATCATGAAAAATGGCCGAATTTTCAAAACGTCATGAAAACCCTGGACCGAGAACAAATAACATGCAAGGTAATGCAACATCAGTAATATCAATCCCTGAGGGATTCAAATAAACGGCACGAAGCCCAAAACATGGCAATCAGCCCAAATTATGATGATAACAAGTAGTTCGGTCAAATACGCGGTAAAAATCAACAATCGGGACGGACCAAGTCGCAATTCCCAATGGTGCTCTACCCCACGCTCATATCTGGTGTGCAAGTCACCTCAATACAGCACTATGATGTGCAAATCCGGGTTTTCAAACCCTTAGGATATCATTTTCAAGTATTACTCACCTCGAACTGGCGAAATCTCAAGCTCGCAGTGCCTTCGCCCCTCAATTCGGCCTCCTCGCGCATCGAATCTAACCAAAAGCAGAGCGAATACATCACACTATGCCAAGGGAACAATACCCAATCAAAATATAGCAAAAATCTCGAAACTAGCAAAATCCGAGCCCCGTGCCCACTTCTCAAAAAATTACAAAACTCACATTACCGGATTCCTTGTCTCACCACGAGCCCATACATACCAATAACTCCCAAATCCGAGCTCAAATGACCTATCAATTCCCAATTTGAAATATCAAAAACTCAAGCCCTAGCTTTACCCCTTTTTAATGAATTTCAACCAATTTTCATGTTAAATCTATCATAATCTCGTGTATTTAAGCCAAGGAACTTACCTCTAATTATTCCTCCTTGAATCCCTCTTCAAAATCGCCTGAAAGCTCTCAAAGCTCGTTCAAAAATGGTGGAAAATACATAACCCTCGAGGATGAAATGTTTCAATAAAATCCTTTATGACCAGACCAGATTTTGTTTCTGCAGAGAAAATGTTGCTTTTGCGACCTCCACATCTGCGGTCTACGTCCGCTTCTGCGGACCTTCACTTAAGGGCTCCTATCGCATCTACCTTCCACATTTTGCATCAGCGGGACCACCTATGCCGTCCGCTT
Organism: Nicotiana glauca; assembly: GCA_026770625.1. NCBI lineage: Eukaryota > Viridiplantae > Streptophyta > Magnoliopsida > Solanales > Solanaceae > Nicotiana > Nicotiana glauca. The sequence continues at coordinate 21,243 of MU739597.1, forward strand.
TCCGCTTCTGCGGAATATCAAGAGAATGCCAAAATCGCTCCTGCGGTATAAGTCTGCTTATGCGGATAACTTTCCGCTTCTGCGGTAATTGCTCAACCTCAACCTTTTCGCACCTGTGATATCTAGCTCCGCTTCTGGTCTTAACCGCATCAGCGGTTTCCTTTCCGCAGATGCAGAAACACCTGCTGCAACCAAAAACCTGCAATTCCAACTTTAAATTTTCCTTCCGATAGCTACCCGAAATCACCCCAAGGCCCCCGAGACCTCAACCAAAAGCACCAACATGTCTTAAAACATTACCCAAACTTATTCCAATCAACAAAACACATCAACCAATACTAAAATCATCAATTCTCATCGGATTCAAGCTTAAGTTCTTTAAAAACTTCCGAAATACGCATTCGATAAAAAACCTGACCAAACGATGTCTGAATGACCTTAAAATTTGCACACATATCCAAAATACCCAACGAAGCTATAGCAACTCTCAGAATCTCATTCCAAAATACTAACTTCGCCAATTCAAGCCTAATTCTACACCGGACCTCCAAAATCAATTTCGATCATGCTCCTAAGTCACAAATCATCCCCCGAAGCTAACCGAATCACCGAAAATCACATCCGAGCCCTCTAACTCAATAGTCAACATTTGATTGACTTTTCCAACTTAAGCTTTCCTTAAAGAGACTAAGTGTCTCATTTCTTATTAAAATCAATCCAAATCAACTCTAACATAGCACATACCGATAACAAAACATGAAGAATCATGAAATGGGGGAAATTGAGCAATAACACATGAGACGACGGGTCGGGTCGTCACATGTAGGTTTAAAATTTAAGTCGTATTAATAATTTTCAGTAGTTAAATGTGTTTGGACCTTTTCTTCTTCAGTATTTTGATTCCAAGTTTGGCTCGTCTATATGTGTTTGGTCCATTATTCTCTTATGAATGAAGTAATTTGGGTTTGTTTCTTTATGGCCTATGATGTTGGTACTTGCTAATGCAGTAGCCCATGTGATTCTAGGGTTAATAAAGTAATAACAGTGGGTAAAGGGGTATTTTGTGTAAATTATTTAAGAGAATCTTTTGGTACTGAATTGAAAAGCCCCTAGAAGCTTCTAAGTAGGAGGCTTGAATGACAATTTCTGATCCTTGGTAACTTTGCTAAGGTAACAAGTCAGGAATTTAGGGAGTAACTTAGTTAATATAAAAATTAAAAAGGGACTAAAAGGAAAAAGTTAAAATCTGAAGTTTGCCCTATAAAAGCATATCATTCTTGCCTTTCAAGAAAAAGAAAAAAAAAGCTGAAAATCGAGGGAATACACAGGCTACATATAATTCCACTATTTCATAGATTTTTAGAAGTGAAAGAGAGAGTAAAAAAATACAAAAAAAAAACGGAAAAGATATACTATTCTATTGAGTCTCATCATTTTTCTTTCCCATTCAGTTTTCTGAAAACAATAGTTGTCACACCTCCTTTTTTGCTACACCCGCGAGGGCGCAAAGGAGTTTTTTCACTTAAAGGATAAATGAAACGGAATTCAGTTATTTATTATTTAGAGTCACCACTTTGGACATTAATGGTGTCCCAAGTCACCGGTTGAATCCCGAACCGAGGAAAAATATGATTCTGTTACAGTCCGCGAAACAGAAATCTGAGTAAGGAATTCTGTTAAACCGGGAGAAGGTGTTAGGCATTCCCGGGTTCCGTGGTTCTAGCACGGTCACTTAACTATTGTATTTGATTTTATCTAATTTTAATACATGCTAGATTATGTGCCTTTTATTGGTAAACCGCTTTTCTATTATTGTTTATTTTAAAAGAATTGCGACGTCGTAAAAATGCATTTCGAACCGCGTCGCAATCAATGCACCCGTGGTTGTCAACACATTTCAACTTTGCCGAGATTTGGATTTGGGTCGCATCAATGCACAGCCGAGTTTAGGAATGTAATTTTATTAAAGTCGTGCTTAAAGAGTCTAACGTATTATTATTTTGGGGAAGGCCGTAAAAATCGCTAAACGGCCCTCCCGAATTTCTAAAATTTAGTTAAGGATTTGAATGAGGACCCCGTAATTTGTATATTTTATTCGGCGAGGCTCGTCTCAATATTTTTATTTAAAGGTCCAACCTAAAGCAACTAAGATTTTCTATTTATTACTATCTCTAAAAATAAAGAAAGGTTCCTAATTGATTTGTTATAAATATCAGGCCTCGAGTTTAAGCCCGAGTTCAAAAAAAAAATCAGTTTTGGGCCCAAAGAGCACAAGCCACATTATGTGCACATACCGGCCTAAACTTTCAGTAACCATAGACATTGGACCTGCGGACAGCCCAAATCTGACAAAACCCAATCGAGCCGTGTGAGGAACAAGCTGATCGAATTTCGGGAGTTGGCCTCCCAACGTTTTATTCAAACACCCATTTGCATTTCATCCCATGCTTATATATTTTATTCCTTTATCTATTGGTGCATATCACTAACATTTGAAGATAAAAATTGAAACCTGAAATTGACACCAGTATTGCTAAATCAAATCAGCTATTCTCGAACCAATTCAAGCTAACCTTATTAGGTAAATTGGACTATTAGAATTAACTACGTGAAGTTCAAAACCATTCAAAACACGTTTTACAATTTTTTGAAATTAAGACTAACATTAATCATTAACACAGAGTAATTAAAAATATTAATGAAGAGTGTTCAAGCCAGTCCCGATTTCATATCCCTAAGACAGTGCTAATCATGAAACCAATATACCAAAACTATGTCTGCAACTCACAACCACAAACGAACAGCCCTGAGCAGTCCAATTTAAGTACAAACAACTAAATGCTAAATTACGATCCAATCACAATAAAGCTAAGTAAATACAAACCATAAAGTGATAAATTTACTAAAGCCAAATTCTAAAAACTGAATGCGTAAAAATGAACTAAACACAGTAGAAGATTCAGCTAGCATAAGAAGGCAATGATGTTTCCATTTCATCAGGGAGATTACATAAACTCGAGTGTATACCTGGAGTGAGAACACAATAAGAAAAGGAAGAGGATCAGCAACAATGGTCAAGCCTTAGCAGATTAGAAACCACACAACAAGTAGTAACAGTATTCAACTTAGGAAAATCACAACACAGCTCAGGAAGAAGTTCGAAACCAGATAAAATGAAAGATCCACTTGTATAACCACAACTTCCAGTTAAACACAAAATCAGTCGAAATCCAGCTCAACTGGACTTAAAACCATTCGAAATCAGTAGATGCAGCTAACCGACCTTGAATCCAGGAATTACTGGAAATAAAAATGAACATTCCGATGGAATAATAACCTTTTTTTGAGTTTTCTACTAGATTTCTATTGTTTTTGGTCGTTTGAATGCTTAACTTTTCAAAACCAGATCTGGAACTCAATGACTAAGTGAGAAACTTCAATAGAACAGTGATTTTCTCATATTTTTTTTAGTTTTTTTGGAGATTTTTTGTTGTTTTTGGATTTTGAAGACTTTTAATTCAAAAATGCAAAGCTGAATAAAAGAAGGAGATGATTCTCGAATTTTGTTTTTTTTTATGGCTGAAAACTTCTTTCTCAAGGCAGTCTCACTGCCTTTTATAGGGAAGGGTAAGGACAGCCTTCAATTTTCTATTTACAATTCAATCCCTTGGTTTATTTCAGATTAGTCATTTATTTTTAACTTGTGTCACAAGTCACTACCCCTTAAACTTCTAAAACTGAGACTAAGGTCCCATTCTAGAACATTCTAATGACTACTACCCTATTCCACAGTATTCCTTCTATTACTAAAGCCTAAAATACCCTTGAGATTAATATTAAATTGTAGCTATATCCAAACACTACCCCAAGCACTGAATTTATCTTCAACTAACAAGTGAAATCCTAATTCACTAATGTTTAATTATCAATCGAACAGAAATAATAATCAGAATCCAATGATCAAATTTAAATTATATTAAACTAACTAATAACAAATGAAAAATCCAAAGAACAGAGCATGAATATTAAAAGAGAACTCCCAACAAAAGTAAACAAAAAGTGCAAAAATTAAACTAATAAAACTAATTATTTAGTTAATCCCGACACAAACAATTAATCATTCAAACTAATCAAATTATCAACTGAGCATTCTAACTAACAGGCATGAACCAAGACTAATATAAGAATTAATATTAGAAATATCGCAAAACGTAAAAAACTAACTAAACTAAGCTCAAAAACACTCAATTAAAAGAAATATCAAAGAAAACTACAGAGACTCACCGGCCATTTTCAAATTTGAAATTGATTCTTTGCAGTGAGATTTAAGTGTTAATCGACAATTAGTTCTTCGTAAGGAGAGCCCAAGGACATATGGTATCAATTTGGGGCGAGTTGGGGCGACTAGGGTTTTGGCCGAAAAAGTTTTAAATGGATATTCGAACAGTTCCGGCCAGAATTGAGAGACAGGGTTAGGAGGGTTGGATAAAGGAGACTTAGACGATCCTAGGGTGTTAATTTGGAGTCATTTTGAGTAACTTGTATTGTGGGCAGAGAATCTTTGATCGGAGATTTGACGGGCTCCGGTGAGTTTCGAGGGAAGCCAATGGCAGGAATAGGAAGAGGGGAACGGGGCGAGTCGGTGGTATGAATTTGAGAGCCGTTGGCATAGGTTTCGTTTGCCGCCGGCGGTGGCTCTGGCGAGGCTGGAGATTGGGTACGAGGAAGAAAGTCTGATGTCTCTAGGGTTATGGAGGTTTTTCAGACAATTAAATGTAACAAATGAGATCTAAAGTGGGCCGTTGGATGAAGGGTAATTGATGGATGGGATTTAACGACGCCAAACGACATCGTTTTGATTAGTTGGGGGGTCTGGCCAGGTTTGGGTGAAAGTGGGTTTGGACTGGGTGCTATTTGTTCTTTGTTTGGGCCTTAGCAAACGATGGCCCAAACCAATTTCATTCTTTTTACTTGATTTTATTCACTTGTTTTCTTTTTGCTTTGTTTTTGTTTTTGTATTTTTGTATTTTTATTTTGTATTTTCTAATTTATAAAAATGTAAACATTAAGATAAAAATCTAATTACACCATTTAACCCCTAAAATTATTTAAAATCATATTTAAAGATGCAACAATTATCAATTAAAATAGCCTAAGAAATATTTTTGTGATTTTCTTTAAAATTGTTCTAAAATAAATTAATACCTACTTAATACTAAAATATGAAATTAAATTCCTAATGCAAATGCATATTTTTTATATTTTTAAATATGAATTATTATGCAACCAATTAACACCAAATGCAACAAAATTCACAAAAATTGTAAAATCATTTTATTTAAAACTTTTGGAATTATTTGCTTAGGGCAAAAATCACGTGTTCACAATAGTTATACATCATGGGACTGGAAATGGATTGACATGGGTCTTGGGAAGAGTTAGTTTGGTTCAGGTTATTGAGGGTTACTATTTCATTGGGTTTGCAAGTTTACTTCATAGCTCTAATTGCTGAACCTGGGTTTGTTTGTGGGCTGAAAATGGCAGTATAACTCATTTTGCTATTTTTTTTACGCTGGTTTTCTTTGTGGAATTTTCTACTGTTCCATTGGCTTTTCTGTGTCGATTTCATCGGATTTTGATTGAATCTAGGACTGTTCTTATTGTTGACTACTACTGAGTGCTCACTTCCCCTTTCTTTCCAATTTTCGGGTATTTACTTAACCTTCGAATAGCTAGAGGTTGTGGAAACATGTAGTTGAAGATTGATCTGAATAGAAGGCTGTTCCAAGCTGATTTCCCTTTTCTGATTTCCCGTTAACATTTGATGTTTGTTTTCTCTTCTCTGTTTAAACTCTTAGATCCAGTAGTGTAGTATAGTGATAATTAGCCTAGCCTATTCATTTTAGCATAGTAATAATATTCTGGAGTTTATACTGTCTTTAAACTTGCTTGAAATTGTTAGATTCATTAGCTTATTCGAACATTAAAGGACTGTACATCCGGACACTTATTTAGAAATGTTCAGTTTTAGATTTGTGTGATTTTGTAATTTAAAATTTCAGTAGTTTAGTGCTAGTTTTAGTCTAAAATATGTGTTAAACTCCGTAAAATGTGATTTGGTAATCGAACATTAAGTGCTGTAAAATGTGTTAAATAAAGTTTGAACTGTTGTCTTGAGAAGTGAAATTTCAGAAGTTAGTATGTTAGTTCATCAGTATACCAATGTGTTGAATGTGAGTGTAGTTTTGAATTTAAAATTAGCAGACATTTGATTCGGATGAATTTGAATTGTTCATTTGTTACAAATTGTTAAGTTCAATCATGAATTTAAATCAGTGTTTGACTTGGGCTCGTTTATGGGCCAAAGCTTGACAGCTTGTTTTGAATAAGATTTGGGCCTTAATTTTGCTTATGTATGGCCCAGCTTTAGCTTGTAACTTGCTTGGCCTTGGTGCTTCATGTATGGAGCCCACATGTGATCATTACTTGACGAGACACATGGCTAGTGATAGCCTTTAACCCAATGACTCTGAAAATTAGAGCCTTGGGCCTGTCTTTTAGGCCCAACCATATCTTAATTGGGCTTCAATTTCGCGTGTTTGGCAACTAGACCTTAAAGTCTACATCCCATATTTAACTCTTAAATTTAGTCCTTAAGACTTTAGTCAATTAGTAAGATCCTCAAAATAATTTTAGGAAGGCCATCTTAGAAAACCCAATAGTCCACGGCCCTTCAAACTTTAGTCGAATATCATTTAAAAATAAAATTGAAATGTGCTGCGCCAAATAAAAATTATAAAATTGTGTGGCCCTCTTTAATCACTTCTACTAAAATACTTAGAAATCGAGACGTGTCATTTAGTGACTTTTCATGGCCTCCCACAAAGTTATCAACACGTTAGTTACTTTAGGCGCGTATTTTAATAATCTACTTTCCTAAACTCGGGTGTGCACTTCATGTGACTCAAATTTAAATCCCAAAACGTTGAATAAAATGTGTTCTGGATTGCGAGTGCATTTCATGTGACGCGATTCAAATACCTGTCTAGTCGTTCTTTGTCTGAAAACTTTTCGTTTTCCCATTCAAAGAGGGGCAGCTGTAGAAATAAGATTTTTGACTCTCTCAAATATTTTTCATATTTTAGCATGTAAATATCCAATTTACGCCTAATAGCTCTATTTTCAACTCATTTTGACTTTTTACTTTATTTTATTACAAGCAAAATGAAATTATAAAAAAAATTATTTTAGTTTTATGCATTTTTCATAAATTCAAAAAAAAAAGCACAAAAATAGTACCTTATTTTTATATAATTTCGAAAATACAAAACTAGTTTCATGTCTAATTTAATTAGTTAAGATTACCGTTGGCATTATGTAGTATTCTATCTTATTTTTAAAAATAAAAAAATAAAAAAGAAGTTATTGTGTAGTTTAGGGACCCTTCTAGACTATTCTTTGAGAAAAAAAATAAATAAAAAAACTCTAAGTACTTAACACAAAAAGACCTAAGGACTAATTGACAAATACACAAAATTACACCTAGACCTATACTCTACCTATAAATTAATGCCTAAAGAGTCTAAAAAAGGAGGGAGGACCAACACCTATTATACAAAAGGGAGAGAGAGCGCCGCAAGTGAAGACACAAAACGATCCCTCCCCATCTCCTTCACGCCGGCGACACTACACCCCAGCAGCGCCGAACAACAACAGCCGCTAAGGGCCTTCAGCTGCTGACACACACATAGCCGCCGTTGGACAGAGAATCGATGAGCTCCATAGCCATCGCTATTTTTGCTTCTTTCTGTTAACAAAACTCGCCAAAACCATTCGAGCCGCTGCTGCTTCCTTACTCTTGAACACATACTCATTCTGCCGAAAACACCTTCAAAAACCATTAAGGTTAGTCATGAAATTTGCCATATTCAAGGTCAGTTGTGGTGGTATTCTTTTCCGATCGAGTTGAGTTCATCGCCATTGTTCAAGCTTCGGTTTTTGGTTCGAGATCCCCGTACATTTCGCTTAAGTTCTCTGGCCAGTTTGTTTTGGTCGTAGATTTTCCACATCAATGGAGATTCTTCATTCTTAAAGCAAAGAAAGTTGCTACTAAAAGGTCATTTTCTGACTTTACTTCTCTTCCAATTTCCAGATCTTGTGCCGTGGGTATTTGAATTGGTTTGTTCGATTTCACTTATTCCAGTTTTACGACTTACGTGATACTAGTACTTTGAGCCTGTCATTTGTGATGTTTGCTTATTTAACTTCTGAATCACATCTGAAGATTTAGTAGTTTCCATTATTTGTTATATTATCTTCTTTGCTTTTAGATGTAGTTTATGTGGATTCATATTGTTTTAATTTGTCCGTTTGTATGAGTTAAATTAGCAGACTTATAAATTCATTTGGTTGATTCCTATTCGGTTGCTGTCAATGGTTCGTAGATTACTCAAGAATATTAGAATATTTGTAGTACTCCCTTTTCTCTGGTATGAACAAGGCTGACAGTTATTTATGTATAGAAAGGTGTTTGGGGAATTTTCGTTTCAGCATGTGGAACGAAGCAATTGAATTCTTTTTGTTATGAGATTGAAATTTTTTTTTCTGCCATTAAAGTTAGTTGGCAGGATAATATATTATAGTTAAGGATATGATACAAGGCCTATGTAATTGGTAAGTTTTGATCTAGGGCCTTATGTAGTTGGTAAGGAAATAATTAGTTGGCAAGATCATATATTAGGGGCATGATTAAACTACTACAACTACGGTTACGTTTTCTGTGACGTATTTGCGATATTTGTTTTAGATAAGTAGGAATATCTTTAGTCTGCTTCCTCTTTAAAATAATTTAAGGTGTGCCATGCCGAACAAAAATGACAATTGCATGGCCCTCATTTTAATTAAATTTATTTTGAATCCTTAGAATCCGAGGCGTGCTATTAGCGAACTTTCCATGGCCCTTGCAAAGTTAACAATGCGTAGTTGCTTTTAGGCGCGTATTTTAATAAATCTACTTTCCTAAACTCGGGTGCACATTTATATGACCCAAATCTAAATCTCAACGATGTTAAAATATATCAAAAACCACGGGTGCATTTATGTGACGTGGTTCGAGACGTGTTTTAATAACGTTGTAATTTTTCTCTAAAAATGAATAAATGCGGTTAAAGTTAAAATTTGCACATAGGTTCAAAAATGTTCTAAAATCAGATAACTAAGCCAATTATAACAGTTGAGCGACCGTGCTAGAACCACGGAACTCGGGAAGGCCTAACACCTTCTCCCGGGTTAATGGAATTCCTTATTTGGATTTCTGGTTTGCGGACTATTAAATAGAGTCATTATTTTCCTCGATTTGGGATTCAACCAGTGACTTGGGACACCATAAATCTCCCAAGTGGCGACTCTGAATCTTTTGAATAAAATCTTATTTCGATTGTCACTTCAAGTTGGAAATAACTCCCTTCATTATACCCTTCAAGGGGTGTAGATAAAAAAGGAGGTGTGACAAACATGTATTAAAATCAGATAATTAAGCCGAATATAATAGTTGAGCGACCGTGCTAGAACCACGGAACTCGAGAATTACTAACACCTTCTCCCTAGTTAACAGAATTCCTTACCCGGATTTCTGATTCGCGGACTGTTAACAAAGTCATTCGTTTCCTCGATTCTTGGTATAAACCGGTGACTTGGGACACCATAAATCTCCTAAGTGGTGACTTTGAATTCTCTTAATATTAAATCATCTTTCGATAGTCACTTCAAGTTGGAAATAAGTCCCTTTATTATATCCCTTCGGGCAGTATAGTAAAAAAGGAGGTGTGACAGCTCTGGAGACTCTGCTGGGGACAAGAACCCAGAATCTTGATTTAGGGTTCAAGAATTCGAGCTTAGAATAACTGTTATATTTGGTTTTATCTGAATATTCTACATGTTTCATGCTAAATGTGCTAAATGCTTTACCGCTTTGATATTTGGTGAATTGTATATATAAACTGCTATGAAACCCTTCTTCTCTCTGAGTCTTCTACATCATAGAGAAGGGTGCACTTCGTATGACTTCTCTTCTGTTTAGAGTCTTATCCCATTTAGAACTAGGTTCGGATAAGTTGCTAAGCCGGCGGAGCTTTTGTATCCCCGGTACGCTGTCCTCCCCCCCCCCCCCCCC